>PVIY010019941.1:0-44546 GCA_004026745.1 Myrmecophaga tridactyla
GATGAGTCCGCGATTAAGCAGGCCTCCTCTGTCCGGGTGCCTCCTCCTGGCAGCTTCGAAGCATGCCCCGCCCCGCCCCCACTCTACCCCCCACCCCAGCTTGGTTGATGGGAGACGGCTGCCCTGGGACCAAAACCACTCAGAGACAGCCCGAGCTCCAAAACGCTAAGGCCTTGGCAGTGGCCCCTAGGGCGGGGCCGGGCTGGAGCTGTGACACCCTCTGTTTTCTGTCAATTCCCAGATAAGATGAGAGAAGGTCAGGGCTGCTGGGAAGAACCGGTAATCTCAGCAGAATCCCTCAGTTGGCCCTACTGTTGGCCTCTCAGCCATAAATCTGCATTCTGGGAGAAGCAGCCCCTGCCCTACCCAAGTCCAGCAGAAGCTCCTAATTTGATGTCTGTTCCATTGTGGAAACTTTTCTCTGGGCAACTGCTCTGTGCTGGGCGCTGGGGTCAGAGAAGCGCAAGACTGGGCTGGAGGGAGGCTGAGAGCAAGGAGGCAAGGATGACAGAAATAGCGAGGAAGAGGAAGGAAAGGAGAACTAACCTTTATGCAGGAGCTCACCCTAAGAGCTTTACAAATAGTAACACCCCTAGTTCTCATCCCTGTCAGAAGTATCAGCACCATCCCCACTTTACAGATCATGAAACCAAGGCACAGAGAGGTTAAGTAACTGGCTCAAGGTCACACAGCTAAAAAGCGGCAGAGTCAAAATTTGAGTCCCAAACACCTGGCAACAGAGACCAAGTTCTTAACCACTTTGCACCTAAACAAGCTGAGCGTGGGGGTGAGGGGTGGCAAGAAGGCAGAGAAGACTTCCTGAAAGAGTTAACACTCAAGCAAAGTCTTATAAGAAAAGTAGGAACTGAGGTTCCACCAGGGCAGCCACAAGCCCAGTCTGTTCACTCTGGCTCTGTACAGGAGGCAAAAAAAATACTCTGATTCCCTCCTCCCCGAGCTATCCAGAGCCCCTTATACTTTCTACCCCGTGTAACTATGAGTCCACTAGATGAGAACAATGTTATTCAAAGTGTGGTCCCTGTGGCAGCACCAGCGTCTTCTGGGAACTTGTTAGAAATGCAAATCTTGGGCCCCGCTCCAGGTTTCCTGAAAGGCTTCCTATTTTTAACAAGCCCTCCAGATGATTCCCATGCACTCTTTAGTTTGGGAAGCCCCAAAGTAGACTATAAGAGCTCGAACACCCCTGGAGGTGGTCTGAGTAGCATGCCCAGGGCCTCAGAGAAAGTCGGGGCAAAGTTTGTGTCAAATGCCTTGTCCGTGACTCCCTGTCCCTGCCATCTCTGCTGCCACAGCCAAGTTGAGGCTGTGGCTTTTCTTACCACAACAAAATTAATTGATAATAGTTGGCAGTTAGTTTCTTGCAGCCCCAAACTCTTCCCACAGCTGAATCCCCTGAGGGGCCTCTGGCTTCCACACCCACCCTTGATTTAGGGAGGGAGTAGACAGGAATAGTCTCTGGCACCTCGCTCACTAACCCCATTTTCTATTCTCAAGGGACTTTTATAGTCTATATCTCAAACCAAGACATTAGGGAGGGCCCAAGCATAACTCCTGAAAGCTAGACCATTCTCTTTCTCCTGGGAATCTCCTTCAGGAGCAAAACAAGTCTTGGTGGAGAGAGCACAGACTTTGAAGTGACAAGGACCTGGGTGCAAAAACTGCTTTTGTTACCCCCAAACTGTGTGACCTTGGGCAGGTTGCTCAAGCTTTCTGAGCTACGTTTTCTTCATCAGTAAAATGGGCCTGAGAATCTCTCTCTCTTCCACCAGTGCATCGGGTCATGGCTTGGATATCTGAAACCTCGAAGTCTCAGTCCTCTCTCTGACCTCCCTGCGCCCCATTTCTGCCACGGCAATGGCTTGAAGCCACAGGCTGGTGCAGGGGAGGGCCCAGGAGGACATCTCCTTCGCGGTCCCAATAACCCCAGGTGGAGCTGCCCAAGCTGGGCTGGCAGCCCAGGGGAGACCAAAGGAGACTCAGGAAAGGCTGAGACCCAGAGGCCATTCTTCTGGACTCTTCTGAGCTAGGAGACAGCAGCCCCCGGTGATTTTATCCAGGCTTATCATCTTCCAGGTCATTTCTAAACACCCTCTGAGCCACTGTTTCCCATCTCCTGGACCCACACAGTGAACAGGATCCAAGGAAGGATTTTAAGGACCACATTTGAGACCAGCCATCGCCTCCCCACCCACGGAGCAAACATCCTTTGTGCGAGAGTCAGGAGGACAAAGAGAGGAAGTAGAGCTGCTTGAGAAAACTGTTGCCTCATGGATTAAGTCACCTCCCTTCCCTAATGCCTTGGGATACCGGCTAAAACTCTGCCATTCTTGCTCTTGTCCTTTCTGCTTCTTTTAAAATGTGAAGGTTCCAAAAATATAAAGTCCTTCAGAGCTCATTAGGGATGAGCGTTTCAGAGAATGTTCCATCAGGAGAGACAGGGCAGCGCTGAGATAATAAGTGAGAAACAAGGGCCCAATGATGAGGGGCCGGGCTGGGGGTTGGGAGGGGCCAAAGGTGCACTGAGGAGGCCAGAAGCTTCAAGCTCCAGGTCATGGAGCCAATTGCCTTCCCAGGCAGAAGTCCCTTTGGAAATCCTACTCTTCAAACACTTCCAAGGATGCTCTGACTCTCCCAGAATAAATAGAATCATATTTATAACTGCTACTTGTTGGGTATATAATATGTGCTAAGAGTTCCATATAATAGATTACCCAAACTAAACCTTGCCCAAACCCTATTGGAAAAGCATTATCATTTCCTTTTATAGATGAGAGAAAGGGGAAAATACTTGGCCATGCAGGTAGCAGTGTAGAGCCTGTATTCCCACCAGCTCTGCTCCTCTAAGGTCCTGCTCATAACCACTTGGCTAACAGCTGTGAGTGGCAGAAAGCTTTTCTTTTTCCTTTCTTATTTCTGCCTCTCAATTATTAATAAATGTTTTCAAAATTAATCATGCCACCCTACATCCATCCCCCCTGTCTACCACTCTGTGTTCCTCCTGAGCTATGGTGACCACATCCAAACACCCCAATCTCATGGGCCCTGACCAATGCTGAGGTTGGCGAGACCATCTCCTCCCTTGACCCACACACCCGACCTTCATTGATATGACTCAAGACATCAGCACTCTAGGCAACCTCCCCCATAGCTGCCAGGTGCTAAGCTTGTACTGGCATAAGAGCCGGGACATCTGTTTTGCGTCACAGTTTCCAGGAGGGGCTGAGAGTGGGCCTGCTCCCTTTCTGCTGTGGTCTTTAGAGCCAGAACATGGCAGAGCAGTGCCTGGAATCTACTCTGCTGGTTCAGGCTGTCCCCACTGCTCTTTCTCTTGCCCTGAGCCCAGAAACTCCACATTCCTCATTAACAACAGAGTCAATAATTGCACTTCTTTGACAAGCAAGTGTCAGACCCAACCCCAGGCATTCCAGATGCCCCAGCCATGTGTACTTTTTTAGAATTTATATTAAAAATAATAATAAGTACTGCCTACTCCAAATGGCAGATTTTGTCCTTCTTACCTTTGGCTCCTGAGCTCAAGTCAGAGGCCTGGAGCCAAAGGGCCTTCATGTGGATTCAGAAGGTTCTCTCTAGCCTACAAGTCAGCCCCCTCCTCATCCTTCCCCAGGTAAATGATAGAAAGCCTCCCTAATTAGAATCTCCCCTTTAAGTTCTATAGACTACTAATGAGTGAAAAAGAGGAGACACTTGGGAGCCCTGAAGAAATTATTTGAAAGCAAAACCAAGTGGCCGTCGTGAAATATCACCATTTCAGTCAAAGGGATTTTTTTTCCCCCTTATAACTACCTGACACAGCCCAGCTGGCAGCATATTGAGAATTTAGAGAAACTAGCTTTCTTGAGAGAAAATGGCCTGTCCATATTCCTGGGGCTTCTTTGGTATAACAAACCATCTTCTTATCAATTTGACCCTTCCCTGAACCCCACCCAATCTCTCTCAGCCAAGGCAGGAATTGGTGTTCTTTTTGCCCAGTGCTCTCCTAGAAGCCCAGAGAGGGAGAGTGAACTGCTTGAGATTGCACAGTAAGTTGACAACAGGGCAATATCTGGATGCCAGAGCTACAAGCGCTAGTTAATTCAATTCAATGGTTTATGAGTATAAGCATTAACTGCATTGGCAGGAATTGTGTTTTAAACAGGCACTGACTCATTAATTTATTCCTTGAGCAAATAGTTATCGAGCAGATAGCTATACAGTTCTCCTAAAGCTTACATCCCAGCCAGGGAACCAATGCTTGACAAACGATGAGATGATGCCAATGAGTGATCAGTGCCATGAAGAAAAATAAAGCAGGGTAATGGAAGAGAGTGACTGAGACTCTGTTTTAAGAGAAGGGAAATCAGGGCAGCCTCGAGGAGGGGGAGACACTTGAGCAGAGATGAAGTGCGGAAACAAGCCGTGTGGTTAGCTGGGGGAAAGCAGCCAGGCAGAGGGGCCCACAAGTACAAAGGCCCTGAGGCAGGAGCCCCAGATGTTGAGGAATGACAAGGAAATCAGCGGCCTGAGCGAAGTCCTGGCAGGGGAACCCAGTGGGCATGAGAGGAACAGGTGCAGGGGCCTGCGCACACCGGGCCTGCCAGCCCACAGAGATGACTTCGTCTTATTCTTAACACTCCGAGTTTTTGTGCAGAGGGACAACAAGTTCTGACTTGGGTTTTAAAGGACTTATGTGGCCACCCTTTGGAGAAGAGACTGGAGGGCGTCAAGAGTTGAAGCAGGAAGACCGGGAAGGTGGATGAGCTCATCAACTCCTTCAGCTACTATATAAAATAGGTGCTATTATTTTGAGGCAACTGAGGCTCAGAGAGATGAAACGTTGGCCTCGTCTCGCACTGCTGAGTGGACAGGCTGAGACTGAAGCCAGAGCCTGAGCTGCCTCAGGAACGAGGGCTCAAAGACCAAGAGAGCCCAGGGAAGAGGGCCCTGGCTGCTGCTTTAAGGAATAAAGCTCTCTTATTTCAGGCTTGCCCCTAACCAGACGCCCCAAGCCTTGCCTTCCTTAAGAACCACCATTTATCAGACCTTGCTGAGCCCCAGGTACAGGCTGGGGCTTTGCCGAGCAGGATCTCATTTAATCCTCCCTGCAGCCCAGGGATCTGGGTATTATTATCCCTGTGTTACCAGATGAAAAAGATCTCATTTTCTCAGTGGAGATAGTGAAAACATTCCAAAGCTGCCTTGGGGTTTAATTCACAGAAACCTCAGCATTTAATCTACTGAATCAGAAAATAAACCCCTCTGTGGCTGGCCCTGGGAGCCTGGGTCTGCCCGCAGTTGGTGGAGGGACTTGGAAGTGCACGCTCACGCACACACGTGCACACGCACACACGCATTCCACGCTCTGAACCCCAGCGGATCCCATCCCACACCCCATCTGAATGATGCCGGTCCTCTCTATAACCATGAGTTCTTAATGCGCCCTTCCCTTCCCCAGGTGGGCTCTTGCCCTCCTGTAAATGCCCCATCTCCCTCCTCTGTGCACCTAGGACTCCTGAGGGCCCCCAAACCCCCCTCTGCTACCCCTGGCGGCAGTGACATGCTCACACCCTCCCCACCGCATGCTCTGGCCTTGCCTTTTTCCTTCCTTCATCCGAATCAAAACGTACCAGTTCTGGGTCCCTTATTTTCCAGGGCCTGATTTAGCTAATCAACAAGCTGAGCTGGGTTCAGTTATTAATGGCTTTATATGATACCAAAATGCCAGTAATTCTTTTCTCTGAGACAATTGCCTGGCCCAAGGCAATGAACATACAATGGAGAATGTTGGAGAGATCACAACAGGAGGTGAGCAGCGTTTCCTAAAGTTCTACAATTCCAAGAGTCCTGAACACTGGGGAGAAATTCAGCCCAATAATGATTTCCTTTTTATGTTCCTTTTCTGGCCAGCCACTTTGCTCAAAGAGCTCACATCCTAGAAGGAAATTAAGCATATAGACAATTACAATGACAGGGTAATCTGAGCAACCCTGGTACAGAGAGGGTTTAGGAAGAAAGGGTTAAATCTATCCTGGAAAGGTTCATGATGGCTTCAGGAGGCAGGTTTTTAAGTATAAATATAAATCTGTTCACAGATCTGATAAAGAAGGAAAGGCTTTCCCAGCAGAAGAAACAGTGGGGACAAAGCAAACAGGATTGAAACAGAAGAGTACAGAGCGTTTCAGGGACCCTGGAACTGCCATATGGACAGGGAAGTTGGGGAATAACAAGAGGATGGTTTTCCCTGGTGTTTACATCCTGATTTTCTTTTCAAACTCCATTTTCCCAGCCTTCCCCTTGGGGAGAGGGAGTAGCGAGGACTCCGGGGGCTTGGGCAAGGGCATGATGGAATCACACATCTGATGGGGTCAATATGATGCTCAAGAAACCTCCAAGGCTCCCCCAGAATCTAGGAAATTGAGTTCAAATAAATAAACAAACTATAGGAGCCCCTGCTAAGTTCCAATCAGTCCCTCCAACCTATTACCCTTCCCCAAATTTCTCTGCCTCTTCTACAAACCCCTCGATTCTTCCTTGCCGGATCAGCTTTCTCCTTCCTCTGGACTCTCAACCTTGTAGCTCTCCTACGACAGTGTTATGGTCTCCCCTGGGTCAGACAGCTATGTGGGAGCCACCACCAGGGGCAGCATGGCCCAGTGAGGAAAAGCCACCACTCAGGGTCATCGCGATGTGTTGTGCTAGGGACCGTGACAGTGAAGTTTGGCCAAGGAGTGCAGAGATTAAATCCAGTCTCTAGAGACAAGGTTCTCAACCCTGGCTGAACACACACACAGCATCTGGGTAAATTTTTAAAGTACTGCTGTCCGGGCCTCATCCCTGGAGATTCTAATTTAATTGGTGTAGGAAAGAACCTTGCCATGGGAATTCTTTAAAATGTTCTCCAGGTGAAGCCAGGCTAAAAACCACTGGTCCAGAGCCCATCTGGGTGGCCACCAGCTGGGTGACCTCAGACAAGCTAAGCCACCAAGTCTCAATTTCTGAAACTGTAAAGGGATGACAGGGTACCTATCTCAGAGGGTAGCTGAAAGCCTTAATTGAGATAATTCATGTCACACTCTCAGCCTGTGTTGACAATGTTTCCTAAGCGCAACAAAGACTTAGTAAGGGTTCGCTCTCATTAGTATTACAGCAGGCAGCCTGTGCTGACTCAGTTCTGTGACTCCCCCAGAGCTGGCAACAGAAGAGGTCCTGGGACTTAGGCATTGTACAGAGATGAGTTCAACTGAGCTCACCAGGCAACCAGCACTGCCCTCAGGCAGAACCCAGCCCCTGACTGACTCCTTCTGATGCTTTCCCTGAGAACTCGCCCTGGTTTCTCAGCAGGTCAGCAGGTGGGCATTGTGGGTAGTCTCTGCACCTACGGGACAAGCTGGTGTGCAAATAGGTAAGAGAGCTCAGGGAGGCCCCACGGCCCTGCCTCCAACTTCTCCCTTCCTGCCTTGCCCCAGGTTGTCACAGACCCTTCCTGCGGACTGTACCCCAAGCCCCAGGAAGTGTCCCTGGTGAGTTCTCAGGACATAAGCCAAGCATCGCAACCCTCCAAGCATGGATCACCCTGGCAGGGGTGCCCACCAAGGGGCGTTGGCCTCTCTCCTGCTTCTTGGGCCCTGTGGCCTCCAGTCGGTTAACAGTAATATGCCAACCAGCTAAAGAATTGCTGTAGATAGGCTGGTCTTCAGGCTTTCCTGGGAATATGCCAGTCCAAAAGCTTGTATACTTGTACCCTGGAAACAAAACCTCGCATTTTCCAGGAAGGACATAAGATGCCTTCAGGCCTTCTGCTATTGTATGTATAAAAAACCAAAACTTCAAGAACATGTACGTGATGCCAGGAACTCATTTCATTGCTGATGCTGAGGACTTACAGCACAATCAAAATTTTTTTCTGTAGGGGAAAAGGAAAACATCCATCTCTCTATTCATCCCATCTGAACAACTGTTTCCTTCCTCGCCCTAGCCAAGAAGAGAAATCCTAGTCTGCTGGACGGGACCACACTTACTAATGAGAGCTCACTGCCCTGGAGAGTCCTGGCCCCTGCATGGCCTCTCTTTTCTGCTTCCCATTGCTTCCTGGTAGGGCTGGCAGGGGACAGATGGTTGCCGCTCTATAGGACAGGCCCTGCCACTTCTCTCCCTGCTTTTCTTACATGTATTATTACAGCAGTACTACTAAAAATAGAGTCCATGGACCGTTGTCAGTTTGGGATCTGTTTTTTATTGCTCTGCAGTGAGATAAGGAGCTTGGATCAGAATGCAAATCAGCTACAGCCCTAAAAGCTCTGTCTATTTCAGCTGACATTTTCCATAGCAAGACTTTCTCTTGATGAAGGAAGCAATGTGCTGATTGACATTCTCCATGAGACCCTTATCTCGTTACAGTTAGGTATCAAACAGTATATGGATGGCCTGCTTTGTGCACCATTGTGCTGCCCGACACCCATTACTTCTGACATGGAGGCTGGCTGTTGGTAAGTTTTGGATTTGAGCTCAAATGGACAGATAGAGGTCCCACTGGGTTCCAACCTCATGTTACCAGGACCCTACACTGGGAGGCATCAGGCTTGTCCCTATTCGTACAATGTGGTGTTTGCCACCATTCCTTGTGTATAGCCACCCTCAAGAGCTTAGCTCTAAGGAGGGATGATTGGCCTCAAATACAATCCATATCTCACCAATGCCCCTTAATCATTAGTATTTAAAAATGTATTAATGTATAGTATATCCAAGGTTACCATGAAAGAGCCCATAGATCTCAGATGGATGCTCCAAAGTCAGCAGGACCCATGCTTACACATGAACCCAGGAGGTCAAACGCTCAGAAAATGTTCTGAAAAGCCTACCCAAAATGCATAGATCCCATGGAGGTATAAGAAGAAAACCAATAGTTTAGACAACCTACCTTGTCTTCCAGGGACCACACGTAACCACTTAGTGTCAGCTGTAGCTTGTTGTAACAATCAACAATCGTGACTAGTAGCATAATGGTAACGATTGCAAACCCGTGCTCAGTATTGTGCTTTTCCTATTTTCATTACCATGATGGGTGGTTCGGGCTCTAAACTCTCTCAGAATGCTCACTTCAGCATGCACTAAAAGTGTGACCCCAGAAAGTTGCTAAGACTCAATTTCCCCATTGGTAAAATGGGAGTAAAAATAGACATCATAGAGAGGCAGATGTGCATTCTGTGTAGGGAAGCACTGCCAACAAAGGAATCAGGAAGAACTTGAGGGCTGCTTCATGCTGTGCTGAATCTATCAGCATCAGAATAGCATCAGGATATCTCTTAGAGAAAGATATTTGACAAGGAGAGCTGGCGGCTCCTGAAGTCCCTTCCCAAAATAGTTTATAATTCTCAATCCACCTACCTCCCATTGGACACCAAGAGAGTTTCTCAATAGCCAAAGTTGCAGGAAAAATCTATCAGCCATTTACCAGACACTCTGCCCCTATATCTCCATGGTTTGCTATGGTTTGAGGGACCCATGTACCTGTGTGTGGCTATTAATTTTCACTCATTTTACTCAGCTCATTAATATGCTCCATTATATTGGTGTTCAAGTTGCCGCGGGGTCCCCTGCCTCCATGCCTTAGCAGGAGAGAGGAGGAAAACCTCCAGAGGAAAGCAGCTCAGACTCAGGTCCTACTGAGATGACCAGACCCTCCCTTGCCTCCAGCCACCTCCCTCTTCCCCCATCATTCCCCATGTCCTCCATGCTGGAAGGGGCCAAAAGGATCTTCCTGCTCTCCAAAGCCAGCTAAATGCCATCACCAGCAAGAGCAACCCCTGCCATACAGTAGAGAATCAATAAATATTGCTGGGTGAAAGAATGAGTCAGCTCTTACTCATTTCAAAGATGTTTCCTGATATCTTCCCTTTGCTAGGCCTTGTGCCAGGTCCTGAGGAAACTAAGTGAATAAGACACAGCCTTGAACTTGAGGAGCTCAGGGTCTGAAGGGGAAATAGAGTCACACAGTGTATTGTGGATCATAGCTTCATCTCCTGCTCACCAGGTGGCTGGAAGTCTGAACCTCTCCTCCCTATCCAGATACGGCCGGGAGGGATGGAGCAGCACTTTTTCCCACCTGTAATGTCTCCTTCCTTGTGACCTTTCTCGGCCCCTCACTTACTCAGCCCCAGAAAAGTGAGGGGGTCCATTGGGCAGGAATACGGAGACCATACTCCATTTAGCTCTTCTGTCTTGGCTTGCCTACGGGATGCATGCATTTTACTCTCTCCTCCAAGCATTTTCGAGATCTATTCTCCCATTATACATGTGCCCAGGGAAGGAAGTAGAAAACGGTGAGGTTCAGAATTAGAAAGCCGGTTTAACCTGCAGCTATAAACCACTTTTCTCCATCACCAGCTTCAGTATCAACAATTTTGTCTTGTTTCTCAATTGATCCAAATAAGGGAGGAAATGAGGGTATTGTTCATCAACTCCCTTGATCCCTCGTAGCAACGACTGAACATGGCTCAAGGTATGCACGTGCAAGTACTCAGCGCGCGCCCGGGGCATAGTAGGTGCACAATCAACCACAGCTGCGGCGCCCCCGCTCCTGCCCTGCTCCAGCCGCCCCGAGTCCGTCCTCCATCCTCCAGACCGAGGGAGGCACCGAGCCCGGCACGGAGGCAGCCCGGCCTCTGGGCTCCCTGAGCCCGCTTGTCCCAGAGCCAGGGCCGGAGCTTTAGCTGCCGCCCGCTCCCGAGTGGGCGACAACCTGGGTGGTAATCAGAGCTTCCAGCGGAGCCTTTGATGCCGCAGCCGGCGCGGCGAGCTGGGCACTGTTTGAAGTGCCTGCCTGTGTAATAAGGATTTCTAATTCACTCGAACCAAAGCAACATTTGCAGCAAAGATCATTTTGGAATGAAAAATAAATTGTGACTGGAGGGTCTGGGTTTGTTTCAAAAAGGGAGATCACCCACAAGCGTCTCGCTCTCTAAGAAGCTACCCGCCCGCGTTATTTTGTGATGGAGAGCATGCCACTCAGAATTTCAAAGTGCTGTTAATTAAGAGCAGTTTATTAAAATGTCAATCTTTGAAACCAAAACAACCCTCTTTCCTGGCAGGCTGAGTAGGTTTTCCAGCCACTCTCCCCACCCTAAATAATCCAGTGGGCAGTTTCACCAAGGCCCACGAAATAGTATCTGTCCATACCTGGCCCCCTAAAAGGCGGGTAGGAACGGCTCCCAGGTCCAGCCCCCCAGCGCGCGCCGTTCTGATGGATGACAGCCCCCAAAGGGTCCATCCTTCAAGAGAGGGGATGGCACAGAGGCTCAGCACGGACTCGGCAGTCAGGCTGCCTGCGCTGGGAGCCCCGCCCTGCTGCGCGCCAGCTACGGGTCTAGAGTAAAGACTTAAAACCATTTGGGACTTCCGTTTTTTCTTTTATAAAGTGGAGTGGTGATAATAGTACCTAAGTCCTAAGTTTAATTATGACTCATTAAATGTGAAGATTAAGTGAGATTATATAGACAAAGCACTTAGATTGATGCCTGGAACATAGTAAGAGCTAAGTGAGCATTCATTCTATTATTTCCCAAAGTTCCCCCATGAGCATGCACTGAATCTTACTTATTTAATAAACCTGCCTCTTTCAAGGCAGGAAATGAGTCTTATTCTGTTTTGTAACTCTAATAGTCAAGATCTAGCACGCAGTAGGTGCAGAGTAAATGTCTGTTGAATGAATTAATGAGTCTATGAATGAAAGAATGGATGCATGCAGCATGCCCTCAGGTCTCTTGTGAACAGGACACGCTTAGCTGCCCTGCAGGAATCGATCATCGGATAGCAGCCCAAAGAGGATGGGCTCTGTGGTAGGCATCTCTAACAGCCCCCAGTGATCCGACCTCCTGGCAGCTTCCCCTGTGTAATCCCCTCCCACATGTGAGCTGCACCTCATGACTCGTTCCTAATGAACAGAAGACAGCAAAAGCAATAGGATGGCATGTGCATGGTTAGGTTATGAGAGACTGACTTCCATCGTCTGGCACTTTCTTGCCTTCTCGCGTTGCTCTCTTTGATTAAGCAAGTTGCCACGTTGGAGAGACCCATGCAGCAAAGAGCTGAGTGTGACCTCCGGCCAAAGGCCAGCAAAGAACTGAGTCCTGCTAACAGCGAGCAAGCGAGCTGGGACACGGATCCTCCCTCGGTCAAGCCTTGAGATGCCCTCAGCTCCAGCTGACACCTTGATGGCAGCCTATGAAACCCTGAAGCAGGGGAACCAGTTAAGCTGTGCTTGGATTCCTGAACTACAGATAATAGTGTTGACATTTCTAGCCACCAAGTTTAGGGATAATTTGTTACACAGCAATAGGTAACCAATCCAGGCTGTAAGTGAGGGAAGCAAGAACCTCGAGGGGGTACAGCAGCTGGCTCTCGCCTTGCCTGGGCTCTGTCCTGCAACTTGCTGTCTCCATCAGTTATGCCGGAGCTGTGCCCCAGCCTGAGAGAACCCAGAAGAAAGAGCATTCAAGACAGGCAGGCTTGGGTTTGGGTGCCAGCTCTGCTGCTCTCTAGCCTGTAACCTCGGGAAAGTTCTTTAACCTCTCTAAGCCTCTACCTCTTCTTCCATAAAGGGGGATGATAACACCTACTTTGTGGGAATGCTGGGAAAAAATGAGATCATGTATGTGAAAATGCCTGGCTGAGCTTTCCAGAACCTTCAGGGTAGAAGTGGCTGGGAGAGACCAGCACCCTCACTTTGACGGCTGCCCAAGGTCCCTAGCTGTCCCTTCAGTTAATGAATACATACTCTTGAAGCACCTACTGTGTGCCAGAAACTGTGCTCGCACCAGGGATACAGCAGTAAACAAAACCGCACAGCCCCTGCCCTTGTGGACTTTACTGTCAGGTAAGTGGAGAGACAGACTTTGAACTAGTATGAACAAGAGTGGGGTGCAATGACAGAAGCCCAGGGGCCCTGGGAGGGGAGAACTGCAGGGGCAGGGGAGGAACACAGGCTAGCATGGACAGTGGGAGTCTTAGAAAGCCCCTCTGAAAAAGTAGCCTTTGTGCTCAAAACTATAGGGTTAGTGGAGGTAGCTGAGTTAAAAGGATGGCAGAGAAAGCATGTTCAATGGCTCAGGGGGAGGAAATAGTGGGGAAAGTTTTTATGCAAGAACTCTCTATAAAGCGTATAGTATATGCCAGACACTGTTCTAGGCACTGAGGATACAATTTTTAAAAACAGACAAATTCCCTGCCCTAATGAAGCTTATATTCTAATGAAGAAAGAAAGATACTGAATAAGCAGGTATATTAAATGAGATGATTTCAGATAGTGGTAAAGTCCAGGAAGAGAATACAGCAGAGGAAGGAGATGAAAAGGTCTGGGTAGGAAGAGGGCCATCCATTTAGCCAGGGTGTTCAGGAAAGTCCTCAAGGGTGACACTTGAACTGAAACCTGAATCATGGGAAAGAATGAGGCTTTTGGAATTCTGGGGAAACAATATTCCCTGCAGAGGAAAGAGCAAGTAGAAGGTCCTGACGCAGGAATCGCCAAGTATGTTTAAGAACCTGCAAGAAGGAGCAGTGGAGAAGCTGAGAAAGCAAGGAGGAAGTGGCCAGAAGTGAGGCTGGCAAGGTGGAACAGATTGTGAACAGTAGGTTGTACTTCCTATCCAGGGGGTCAATGGGAGCCACTGAAGGTTCATGAACAGGGACTATGACATGGTTACATTTGAATTTTGGAAACAAACCTTATGGAAAATGAATGGGACACGGGTGAGACAGGAGGCAGCATGACAAGGTAGGAAGACACAGAAGGACTCTAGGTGAGAATGAGAAGGTATTGGTGGGGATGGAAGTGAGAGCTGGCTTCCAGAAGCCTCAACTGACCAGAACCACTCCCCAACCTGGAGTCCACACTAGTCTCTGACCAAGTCCCTTCCCTTCCTTCTCCAGATGGCCAGGGGAACACCTATGAGTCTCCCCAGATCTTTCTCAGAGGGTTGCCCTCCCCTTATCGTAGACCTTCTATCATAGGTCTCTATGCATAAAGGATCATAGCATAGGTTCTAGAGACAGATTGTCTGCATTCAAATGCCAGCTCCACCACTCAACAGCTGTGGGGCCCTGTGGGACCATGGGCAAGTTGCTTAACCCCTCTGTGTCTCAGTTTGCTCACTGGTAAAATGGGCATAATAATGTCAAGCAGATTAAAATAAGTCAAGTTCTAGAGGCTGGCACATCTGACTGCTCCATAGACTCAGTGATTACAGCATGAAAGGGCCCTAGGGCTGCCTGTCCCTGTTCTCTGTGAGCTCCTTTTCCTCACCAAGCCTCAAATCCCCAGGGGTTAGAAAAACAGATGATAAATGTTTGCTTCCCCACCTCCAACTATGGTGCCTCCACCCGGTTTGGCCTGACTCAACAGGTCCTGGGGGAATCCAAAGATATCTTTCCTGCCCAGCCCTGCATTGAGCCCTCACCCCCACCCAGGGGTGCTCTGTAGCTACTCCCCCAGCACCCTGCTGCTGGCAGGTGGTCTAGGTCTGTTAATCCCCACTGGTTCCAGGTCCTGAATGTCCATTTCTCCAGTAAGCCTCTCCCTGGGGTGGGCTCCTGGGAAGGCTGAGGCTGTCTCCGCCCTAGTTCCTGATGCATCCTAGCACCCATCCAGAGCTGAACCGCTCTGCCTTCAGTGAATGAGTGATAAGCACACGAATGAATGAGGATGACTTCTTCACCTAGATGTGCATTGCTTTGGGGCATTCAAGCTGATGTTTATCATGTGTGGATCTTCTCCGTGCTCCACATGCTCTTCCAGGTCCAGGCTCCTCCCCGCTCTGTGTCCTAGGAGGCTCACCTCCATGACACGCACTACCAGCTGTCCCTGCCCTGTGGCTTTCGGAGAGCAAAGGGTGAGAGCAGAGAGAGCCTCCATTCCTCCTGGCTGCAGCTGGGCAGCCCTGTCCAACAGCCTTCTGGTGACAACTCTGTCCCACCTGAGGTGGTAGAAGCACCCTGGGGTGCCTCACATTCCTTGTTGTTGGTTACACTTAACCCACCCCACTATTTTTTTGGGGGGTGGGGAGGCATGGGCAGGCACTGGGAATCAAACCCGGGTCTCTGGCAAGACAGGCAAGAACTCTGCCTGCTGAGTCACCGTGGCCTGCCCCCCACTATTTTTAAAAATAGTGCCTTCATTATATTATTTTCAACACTCTCCCTGTCCCTGCACCTCACCCCCCAACTCTGCCCCAGTGTGCCTCCCGATCCGGCCAGGACCATGAGAATTGCATCCTGCTCCCTCCCAGGCATTCTTCTAGGTACTGAAGCAAGGGGAGGAAGACCCTTCTCTCGCGGAACTTAAATTCTACTGGGAAGAAGCTGACAAGAAATGTGATCGATAAGTAAATGTGTGATAGATGAGATGCTATGAGGAGGATGGGAAACGCCGAGGGGTGGGTTGGGTTGCCATTTTAGATAGGGAGGCAAGAGCGGCCTCACTGAAAGGATGCCCTTAAGAAATAAGTGAAGTGTAGTGTTGCAGATATCTAAAGAAAGACCAGTCCAAGGTGAGGGAAGAGAAGTGCAAAGGCCCTAGGGCAGGGGTGTGTCCTCCATCAAGGAATGAAGAAGAGGAGGGACTTTGCCTTTTCTCTCTGACAGGGCCTGGCACCCAGTAGGCTTTGGTGAATGTTGAAAGGGAGAGAGGAGGGAAGGAAAGAGGGACGAGGTAGCAGGAGAAGGAGCATGGCTTGGGCAGTGTTCTGATGACCGTGCCAACCACAGGAGCTTCCTCAGGTCTCCATGCCATCGAGTGACTGGCTCATCTTCTTGGGCCTCACGCATCACAGAATGATCCAGAATGCCCAGGCCTGGGGCACACCTCCCACTGCTCCCAGATTTCCACCACGGCTGTTTCCTCTGAGGACTCCCTGGGTGGATGCTCCCTGCCCTCAGTTTAACAATCTATAGTCAAGAGAGCTGCTTCCCAGTGGCCCCTGGCAGCTCAGGCTGGGACGAGCCCACTACTCAGAGGAGCCCTCAACCCCATTTGCTGTAGGGTTTCATGGCTGACCACAGGCAAGGCCAGGCCCCTGTAGAGGGGAGGGGCAGGAGAGGAAAGGAGGGCCGGCAGAGGGCAGCCCTGCCCCTTGCCCTGGGGAGCCTGTCCCTGGGGAGTCTCTCTCCCTTTGGTGATTGTTTCCCAGGCTCCCTGGAGCCAGAGGAGGATGGAATGTTCTTATCGCTTCCCAGAGAGAAGGCTTTCTTCTTCCTTCACAAAAATGTTAAGCTTCATAATCCGATAGGGAACCTGGACAGGCTGCAGCTGGCGGCCTGGGTCCTCCTTCTGGGAACAGTGGGGAGGGAAGAGAGAAAGGGGGAGGGGGGTGAAGGAGACAGGGGGATGTGTCTTGGGGAGCAAGGCCAAGTCGGGTACAGGGGACAGGCAGACTCTCCATATAACAAAAGGGAAACCTTGGTGATCCACCTCAGATCCCAAGGCTGTAAGAGAAAGACCGGCCCACGACCCACCCCATCTGGGTGTTATGAAGAAGGAAGATGGCACCAAAGCCCAGTGTGCCCCGCCCCTCCAGGTGGCCAGCCCCTCACACACCTCACTTCCCCTGCAGGGCAGGTTGTCTGTCCCTTTTGGGGAGCTAAGTCTCCTCACAGAGCTGAGATCACAAGTCACCCCAACCTCTCAAGACACAGCTGAAGAGAGGTCTGCACTGGAGGAGACAGGACAGGGTACCTCAGTGGGGAGAGCCTGAGTCCCATGAGGCTGGATTCGGGGATCTCCCAGAAGCAGGCCCACTTCCTGAAGTGGGATGTGTTGGGGAGCCTCCCGGAGACTCAGAAATACCGTGGGAGCTAATGAAGAACATCCTAAGAAGATGACCTATTGTTATTCATTCATTCATACAGGGTAACGGGTGAGGGGTCATCATTCATTCATTCATTCAGCGAATATTC
This sequence comes from Myrmecophaga tridactyla, assembly GCA_004026745.1. Classification (NCBI taxonomy): domain Eukaryota; kingdom Metazoa; phylum Chordata; class Mammalia; order Pilosa; family Myrmecophagidae; genus Myrmecophaga; species Myrmecophaga tridactyla. Next base: position 16,963 of record PVIY010019941.1, read on the forward strand.
ATTCAGTGTCTCTTGGGGAGGAAGCCCGCTAGACACTGCCTGATAAACAGTTGCTGACTCCCCACCTTCCATCTCGCCACCAGGGCCGTGTGAAACTCCCCAGGTAAGTCTCCAGAACTGTAAATGTCCTGGGTCACTAAACTCTGGGAGACCAACAAGTCCAGTGTACTAGCTGACTAGCTGCCAGAATGCAATATACCAGAAATAGAACGGCATTTAAAGGGGAAATTTATTAAGTTGTATGTTAAAGTTCTAAGGCTGTGAAAATGTCCCAATTAAAGCAAGTCTATAAAAATGTCCAAACTAAGGCACCAACAACAGATTACCTTCACTCAAGAAAGGCCGGTGATGTTCAGGGTCTCTCTCTCAAACTGCTCGCTTTCTCTCCAGGCTTCTGGTTTCATGAAGCTCCCCTGGGGGCATATTTCTTCTTCATCCCCAAAGGACTCTGGCTGTGTGGGCTCTCATGGTTCTCATGGCTCTTTCCTGGCTCTCCTGTGTTGCTTTCTCCAAAACACTTCCTCTTTTAAAGGATTCCAGTAAGCTAATCAAGACCCACCTGGAGTGAGTGGAGTCACAGCTCCCTCTAATTGGGTGGGTCACATCTCTGTGGAGATAATCAAGTTTCCAATTTATAGTACTGAGTAGGGATGAAAAGAAATGCGCTCCGAGGCCACGTCCCCAGACACAAGGTGACTCATTCCCCACCAGAGCAAGACAGCGACAGAGAATGCCAGCCAGGCCTGGGAAGGGTTGCTGATGGGCTTCAGGCACTGTGGAAGGAACAAAAGCAGTCAGGCTACGAGGGGTAATAGCCCTTCTGCACGTGAAAGTAGACTGTGTCACCTTCGGGAGAGATGAAGTTTCGTCTGGGCTAGACGTCCTTGTGTTTGGTGTAAACCGAGGAGGAAGCCAGCTGCAGTCCAACCAGCTCTGCGGGCACCGCGTCACTCTGAGGACAGAGTCTATGGCACCCCCAGGATGCAGGTTCAAGCACAGGAGAGCCTTCCCTGCACATGCTCAAAGCTCTGAGGTGTCCAAGTTCTCGAGTAAAAGTAAAAAGGATGGAGAGAATGGGGAAGGTGGGGACAGAACCTCTTCCCCTGAGAGGGGTTGATTTCTAGGGTAAAGGAGCTAAGGACACTGGACTGTAAGTCAAGGGGGCGCTGAGGTGTGACAGGTGAGGGGAAAAGATGTATCTGTGTATCCTGGGCTTCTCTGTAGGGCTCTGCCCTTGGGAAACAAACAACCAAAAAAGACCAATAGGCTGCTCTTCTGGGATCTACCAGAACCTTCAGGAAGGGCCCTGCACACCTCTGTGGTGGCCATTTATCACTTTTGACACCTTTCCTGTGTTTGGGGGATTCCCTACAGCAGGGACCACCTCCTTCTAATTTGGAAGTCAGACCTCTGCTTTCCCTGCCTTCCTTGAAGCCAAGGCTGAAGCAGGTGACTTCTCCCGGTTGATTCAACTCACCCACATCCAGCTTTGAATCAAACAGCAAATGATGCACCAAGACAGACACTGCCTGGACTACATTCCGAGGAGAGCTATAGCAGCCACAGTGAGGGCCAGGGCTAAGGTTCCAGGACATCCAGTCCCCAGGGCTGGCCATGGCATCCCACAGACTGCAGGATCAGTGTCCTGCAGTGACGGCTGTGGTGCTGTCTCTGGGACAGTCAGTCCTACAAAGTGATTTTAGGTGTTGTCCCTGGCTGCGTGGCATCCAAGCCAGGAGCTCTAGCTTTCCAAGAGGTTCTGTGAGTTTCCCAATAACCTTTTAATAAATTTCCATTCCGCCCAAATTAGCCAGAGTTGGTTTCTGTGTTGGCAAGCCAGAATCCAGGCCTGAATCACAGGCCCATGTGTGTTCAGAAAAGGGAGAGACAGGAAGGCAAGAGGTTCTCAAGAAGGACTGTAGCTGCTCCAAGCCACCCCTGGACATGCCACCATGGAGTAGTGAGCACTGGCCACTGGTCCTGAGCGTCAGCAGACCTCCATCAACCGGGACTCATGGTGGGGAACTCTCCTAACACAGGAGGAGTCTTCAAAGGTAATAAATGCCCACTGCAGAGGTGTACGGGGCCCTTCCTGAAGGTTCTGGTAGATCTCAAAAGAACACTTCCCCACTCTACCCCACCCCTTCTAGATGGCATCTGCAGGATGGCTCAGAACCCCAGGTAATGCCGGCCCAGGGTCAGCTAACTTTCCCTTCCTTGCAGCAGCCTCTCACATCTCTGAAGTGCTCTCATCAGGGCCACCCTGTGACCAACACCAAAAGGTGCATTCCTGGTGTATTCTAAGGGATGAGCACCTCAATTCCAGGGCACGATGCAGATGGCACGTCCTGGAGCTGTGCAACCTAAGATGGTGGCCCTGGTTGTCATTGGGCATGCAGTTGTGAGGATCTGTAGAGTCTCTGGGAGCATGAAAGAGCTTTCCTAGAATCAAAGTATTCATGCCCTGCCATGGATGACACAGCCTAGGAGACTCCCTGCCTCTCTTGGTCTGGATGCCCACTCTTTACAGGTCCCTTAACACCTTCTCCACCACTGGAACATCTGCACATGAGCTTCTGTTTCAAGTCAAGTTTTGGAAAGGGGCTAATGGTGTGTGTGTGTGTGTGTGCTAGGGTGGGGCACTAGGCTGAGGGAGCCCACCCATGCTGGTGAAACAAAGCCTTGTCTCCCTGAAAATTGGCCAGGCCTTGAGATGCTATCAGCAGCTCCTCACACTTGCTCTGCTGGAGCCAACGCAAACAGAGTCACAGCGCTGCCCCCAGGCCCGGGCAGGAGGAGATGGCCCACCCCTCCGCCCCACCCTCTTGGGCAGCTACCCATGGAGCCAGGAGCCAGGTATCAGGCTTCAGCTGGCCCGACTCCCTGCAGCTCCTGCTGGCCGGCATCGGGCCTGCAGCCCCGCCTGCCCACACACGTCCCCGCAGCCTGGGGAGTAGGGCCCAAGAGAGCAGCCCAGGAGCACCCACGCCCCCAGTCCCTCTTCTGGCCCACAGGAGCGGGGCTTGACAGAAGAGCAGGGTGGGTGGACAGGGGTGCCCTGATTCTCTGGGCTCTCAAGGACCTCCAAGTTTACCCCAGGACCCTTTCCACGCGGCAACACGAAACCCAAGAGCTCAGGCCAGAAGTAGAACATTTTGAACAATTTGAGAGGAAAAAATTATTCAGACCAATTTCAAGACATCTGAGAGCTCAAAGGGAAAATCGCAGCCACCTCTTCAGTCACTATTGCATGTTCACGCCAAACCCAAATGGCTTGGACTTAAGTAGCACAAAGCTGAGAGTACCCATATCCCTCCAGCAGAAAACTGGCCTGCTTCCAGGCCCAGAGGGCCACCTCGAACATTCTCTCCTCCATGACTCCAGCTGGCCCACCCCTTTTCTGGACTCAATTGTTTATGGCTTTTGCTGTCTCCTTTGGAAACTTAGCTCAGACATCGCTTCCTCCTAAGACTTCCCTGACTCTTCCAGAAAGATTTCGTCGTGTGCGTGCCCTGACACATTGATGGCATCATGTGGTCCTCAGGACAGCTGCTCACTGAGCCCTTACCAAGTGTGGGCCTCTGAGCGAGGAGCTCCAAATAGGGCACTCAGAGGAGTGCCATGACCTTAGGAGGTGGGTATAAGCACTCATGTCACAGATGGGGACACTGAGGCTGGGAGAGAGCCAGTCGCTGGCTTAAAGTCACAGCTAGTGAGTATGGAAGCTGGGATTTGGAGCCAGGCAGTCTGTCACCAGAGGCTATGTCCTTCACCAAGTCCTGAGGCTTCTCTAGAAGGGTGAGCAGAAGAGGGAGGAACCAGCTCTGTTTGGGGAGAGGGGAGAGTCAGGGAAGGCAGAACGGAATGGTTCGCGGCATTAAAGGATGGACAGAAGCTCACCAGGTGAGAGAAAGAAGAGCATTCCCAGTGGAAAGCGCAGCATGTACGAAGGCCTAGAAAAGCAAAATGGCAGAGGCACGTGGCTGTGGGTTCCTGCCCCCAGGGACAGAGCTGGACGGTCAGGCCTGATCCTGGAAGGACCACTGCCCCAGCACCCACCCACTCCCATCACAAATCCCGGCCCTAGGGTCCCAGCTACGTGCCTCCAAACTTGTTCAGATGAGGAGGAGCATGGCTGGGATAAGATACAGGATGGACATGGAATGGCCAGCTCCGACCCAAGACTCAGCCTTCCTGTACCCTGTGGAGAGACTGAAGGCTGGACGCTCAAGCAGGGCCAGTCATGAGGGCCCAGGAGCCCTGAGCAGGCCCAAGGGACACCTCAGGGACAGGTTAGGAGGCACATTTTTCTGAAATATGTTGTTCGCTTTCTATGGCATTTGATTATATTCGATTGGAAGAAATTGTTTTTGTCTAGTTTTGATTTTTTTCCCTTTAAGGAGGATATATATGCTCATAATTTTAAAAATTAAATCAAACAGAAATAAATTACGCAAGAAGGGGAAGCCAACTTCCTCTCAGCCCCAAATCCCCTTCCCTCCCCAGAATTCATCACGGGTATACATTTGGTCTTTTTGACCTTTTCCATTTACACCGACATATATATGAATATGTGCATGTATAGGATTTTTTTCTTATATGAAAGCTATACATATTCTTCAGCATCTTGCTTCTCTCCACTCTGTAATGTATAGAGAACATCATTCAACCATTCAATAAAAATCCACTGAGACTGAACTGTGCCCGGGCCCAGGGCAGAGACATAGCCAGATACAGCAGAGACCCAGGCAGGCAGGTTCCGCTGTCTCAGCTGCCACAGCCAGTCTAGCAGGGTGGGGCGGGGGGCAGGCAATCAGAGGGAGGTCATTAAATAATTACACGCTGGGATTAGGACTATCCCGGGCGCTATGTGAGAGAATGAAGGGTGCAAGAATAAGGGGAGCCCTTTCTCAAAGGAAAGATCTAAACTGAGACCTAAAATGTAAAAGCCAGAAGAAGGATTTCCGAGGCAGAGGGCACAGCATGTCCAGAGGCCTTGAAGCAGGAAGGAGCTTGGCAAGCTCAGGTACTGCAAGAAGCCCAGGGTGACGGGCATTCGGGGAGCACAGGGGAGAGGGGCAGGTGAGGAGGCTGGCGAGGCAGGAGGGCTGGGTCATGCAAGGCTGCGTCGGTTGTGGTAATGAACTTGGATCTTGCTCTAAGAGCAGTGGGAAGCCACAGGAAGATTTTAGGCAGGAAAATGACAGTCTGGTTTGAGTTTGTAGAGGATCCTTCTGCCTATTGTTTGGAGAATGGATTCAGGTGGAATAAGTACGGAGAAAGGGACACCACTAGGTAACTGTCCCCCACAGATGTCCACAGCCTAATCCGTGGAACCTGTGCATATGTTGGGTTACGTGGCAAAGGGCAGGAAGGTTGCAGGTGGAATTAAGATTACTAACAGCTGACCTTATAGTGAGTTTATCCTGGATTATTAGGATGGGCTCAGTGTAACTGCAAGTGTTCTTTAGAATGGAAGAGGGAAGCAGAAGAAAAAGTTAGAGTCATTCAATATGAGATGGACTTTACCGCCATCACACACTTAGGAGATGGAGGAAGGGGCCACAAGCCAAGCAATGTGAACAACCTCTAGAAGTTGGTGCAGGCAAGGAAACTGCATTCCCTCCAGAAGGGAAGGCAGCCCTGCTGACACCTTGATTTTAGTTCAGTGAGACCCTACACAGCAAGATAATAAATTTGAGTTCTTTTAAGCCATCAAGTTTGTGTAATTTGTTACAGCAGCAAACAGGAAACTGATATGGGAGGCTAATGTAAGAGAGCAAGTGAGAGGGGCTGGGGCTTGAGCTAGGGTGGTGAGATAGAAAGAAGTAGATCATCTATTTTGACACCTACATTTACCAGGTCAGAGAAGGGATGGAACTTTGATACCATCTGGACTTGAAGGGGAGGAAAGGGTTGGGGTGACTCTGGGCTGGGGATGGACAAGCGCTGCTTGGAGGTACTTGACGTCATGTGTTTTGTGAGTGGGGACTTTGTCTCATTCACTGCTACATCTGCAGCACCCAGCATACTGCCTGGCTCATAGCAGTTACTCAATAAATGCTTTTTGATTAAATTCATTAATTAAATAAAAAGGAAGCCCAAGTTTGGAGAAACATCAATGCCACGTCATCCAAGGGGCTCTGTGGCTCACCACAGAAAAGAACTGGCAAGAGGTTGAACACGTTGCTTGGTGAGGGAAACTGAGGCTGCTGCAGAGGGACCCTCTGGCTGGCACCTGTTCCTGGAAAGATGGGCTCACAGATGATGGCCAGCAGCTCGGTCCCCACGGCAAGCGAGGCAGACAGGAGGTGGCTCAGCACTGACATTACCCGCTAATAGGAGGTCCTTATCACCTGGGATGGAGCCTCGTCCTCTACTTAATTCAGGGGAAAGCTACTCTCTGGGAAACAGGTGCCAATTTGCAGCAATCACAATAAGAAACATCCTCTCTCCGGCTGATGCAAGCCAACAAGGTAATAGGGCATTGTGCAGTGAGGAAGAGATCAAAAGGATATTTTTTTCCAAGCCAACGGTGGGCACTTAATCCATCTTTTGCTCTCTCTCTCTCCATCCATTACAGCCCAGGGATGTACTATTACAGGGCCTACATTAGCTGCCATTTCAGATATCGCACTTCCTCAAAACCACTTCAGAGGGAAAATGAATTAGAAATGAATTTGAGACATAGGCTGTGGCTTCCACCGCCTCCTCACTGCCCGCAGGCCAGCACCACCTCCCTGCCTGCCAGGAGCAGGGCCCACACCCTGGTCCCTTGTTCTCACCCTGCCCTCCTCCCTTCCTCAACCTGTGTGCTCCCACATCAGCCCCAGGCTGAGGATGAGGAGATCAGAGCAGGAAATGCCAAGGCTGGGCAAAGGCCAGGAAGCGAGGCTGAGACAAAGAAGTTAATCTGGACCACAGATCCATGTGGGAAGAGACCATTTTGGGCAGTCCACTGCCCCTCTGTAGGGCGTCCTCTCAGGTCCAGAAGCCCAGTGCTTTCCCTTAGGCCTTCCAACTTGTAAATGCCGGGGCCTCTGCAAGCCTGCCATGCCCCACCCTACCCCAGGAAACTCAGGCGCTTCCAGGAAGCTCAGGCTCTATTTCTAACTTCAGGCAGCCACCCAGGCACTGTGCTGATAGGGGTTCCCTGTTGTCTCCAATACTCCCTTCTCCTCCCTCTTTTTCTCCAGAACCTCCTGGAATGCTACAACCCCTCCTTGACATGCAGGTGTCTTTCAGGTACAGGTATTCCAGGAAGGGTGATGGTTTGGCAGGGAAGTGAGAGTTTCCTGTCCCTGGAATGGGAGAACATTTCACTATGGGAGAGTGATCAATCAAAAAGTCCCCCAGCCCAGGTTCCTCCTTCTACAGATGAGCAAATTGTGAGCCTATATGACTAGTCTGGAATCCCTAAAACAGGGACCAGACCCTGGACGTTCTGACCCACAACCAAATGTTCTCACCTCCATTCAGAGTAAAATCTGAGTGGCGCACCTAGAAGGTATCTTCAAGCTTATCTAGGCTCAGGTTTTGGCCCAGGAGGTGGAGGGCATGGAGCTCCATTGAATTTTTTTAGATATTGAGCAACCACCCCAAGAGTTTGAATGTAAGTGAGCTGTCCAGCTTCCCTCCACCCCCACTTCAATTTAGAGATAAGGAGGCTAAGGACCTGCAAGGGGAAAAGCCAAGGTCATGCTATGGCTGCTTGGCCATCAGGATCTGTGGTAAGCACCCCCAAAATAGCTCCCAGTGACCCCCCTCCTGAGTGGTGCTCTTGGGTAATACCCTCCCCTAGAGTGCGGGCTGGACCTCGTGACTGACTTCTAACATAGAATATGGCAGAAATGATGGGATGTCCCCTCCAAGATGAGGTCACAGAAAGACACACCTTCTCTCTTGCTCACCCTCTCTTCCTCCCTCTCCTTGTCTCCCTCTGGGGGAAGCCAGCTACCACAGTGAGCTGCCCTGTGCAGAGGCCCTCTTGGCGAGGAACCCAGGACTCTGATCAAGAGCCAGTGAGGACCTGAGGTCTGTTAGCACTTGAGAGTGAGCTTGGAAGCAGATCCTTCCCCAGTCGAGCCCTGAGATGCCAATGGCAACCTTGGGAGAGATTGTGACACCCGGAGGCCCAGCTAGGCTGCACCTGATTTCTGGAACCTCAGAAACCACGTGAGTTTTAAACTGCTAAGTTTGGGACTAAGTTGTTATGAAGCAGTAGATAACTAATACATGGTCCTTTCTGGAAAGGTGCCTCTTATGAAAGAGCACCAAGCCAGGCCCAGCAGGGGCCATGTCTGGAGACCTTGGTTCCAATTTTGGGCCCAGCCACTGACCCACTTGGGTATGAAAGGAAGATGCCTGGTCTTCCCTCACCATCCCTTCTGGTCTTTTCACCAGATCTGAACCCCATGCCATGGTGTAACAGCCTTAGACTCCAACTGACATCCTGTGACCTCAAATGCCGGAGTCTTCAGTCCTGGCAGGAGGAGACTCAATACACTGAAGGATTCCTTAGGAGGAAATATCCTCCAGGCTCTCCATGCCCAACAGGTAGCCTTTTGTTCTAAGGCCCCTCAAGGATTCAACTGGAACTCCTGGCTCCAGTCCCCCATAGGTGGAATCCCCTCATGGGTTCTGGGTGCCAAGAGGAGATTTTGGAGGCAGACAACCTCTCCTCCTTCTCCCAGATTCTCCAGCAGCACAGGCCTCCTGCAGAGGGACAGAGAAATCTCCAGGCCTTCCCCACTCTACCCCAGGTGGGGGATGGGTGCTCCTCCTTCCATACCAGGCCTGGGAAGGTCACCAAGGTCCCAATTCCCTCCCTTGGCCAGTGGGAAAGCCTGGGAAAAGCCAGGCAGCCCCAATGTTCCTAGGGGGATAAAAACAAGCCCAAATAAGGGTCCATTTCTATAACATTCCTTCAGGCTGCAAGGGAATGCCAGAACAGGGCAATCTCCTCACTGCTGCCCTCCCCTCCACCACCCCAGGCCAGACCCGGCCTGATGTCTCCAGGACAGGAAGAGCTGCTGGCTGCTGGGTCCCTCTGCAGCTGAGTTGGCAGGGCGACTCTGAACCAACTCTGTCCTCTGTCCTTACTTCCTCACGGGCCTGGGGCAAGGGCTCTCCCTGGGGTAGGAACTAGCAGGGGTCACTCGAGGGGTTTCTAAAGTCCTGACAAGCTGTCAGTGCGTTCTCTGGTCACTCTGGAGGGAACTTCTTGCTCCTTTTACACTCTGGCTGGTCAAGCCACCCTGCTCATTCTCCCACAGGCCTTTTAATCCTCCTAAATCAGGGTTCTCAACCTCAGCACTATTGACATTTAGGATGGCATTATTCTTTGCTGAGGGAGGGGGGCTTGCCCTGTGCATCGTAGGATGTTTAGCAGCATGCCTGGCCTCTACCCACTAGATGTCAGTAGCACCCCCCACACATGGGTTGTGACAAACTAAAAATGTCTCCAGACAAGCCAAATATCACCCCATACTGACCCAAGTGGATTTAAAGACTTTTACTGGTTTCTGATGAAGTGACCCGGCTATTGAACTTTGGTAAAGAAGGAAAGCGGGTGGCTGAGAGGAAGCAAATCTCGCTGGACTCGTGATGACCCCTGTAACACATCACACACACACACACACACACACACACACACACACACACACACACACACACACACACACACACACTGGTGTCTGAGCTGATACTTAAACCTCTTCCAAAACTTGAGAGGCAGGTATTACATATCTCTGCTTTGTTAATGGAACTCAGGAGAGTTAAGAGATTTGCCTAAGGTGACACAGATAAGGAGAGGCAGAGTTGGGACTCAAGCCCAGGTCTTTGGGTCCCAAAGTCATGCTATCATCCACCATTCTACAGAGGATAAATGGGTGACCCTCTCTCTGCGCCCTGAGAGGACACTGTGCCTTCCTCCACGGGTCATGCTCCCAGGAGAACCAGCACCTTTCCTAGGGGAACCAGCTCCGCCTCGGTGGTGCTGGGGTCCACCCATCCCTCCAGGGCCAGAGTGACCTGGCCCAGGTGACAGGTCCCAGCACTCTCCAGCTCAGCCTGGATTTTCTCAGCCTTGTTGATTGAGTTGTACCTTCCGGTTGCTGAATTGTCACGATCTCGGGTGATCGATTTGCATACCGTATCGATCTCAAGGGCTGTGTAATATGTGTGATTTGTGGCACTTTGCATAATTTTCTGATTAAGTTACTTATTTAACCTATTGACCTTTTCTCTTAATTAGAGTATCTGGGTACTGCAAATGTTGAGTAGTAATCAAGTTGTGCATCTCCCTGAGAGGAATTCACGTCCTGAGCCACTTCCCTGCTCCTTCATGGCTCCGGCTTCCTCTGGAGTGGTGCACATTGAGCCAGTTGGCGCTCTACTTCCTCGGAGAGGAGAGAGAGGGGTGCACGTGGGCCTCTGCTGTCCAGATAGTCCCCAGAGTTCAGGATGGGCCTAGCCAGGGGACTACATTGGCTGGAGTAAGTATTCATGGCTGAAGGGGTACATCACAGCAGCCGTGTGGGCCAGAGGTTTGGACATTGTATCAGTCGGCTAATGCATATAACAAACCACCCTAAAACGTAGTGGCCTACAATACCGCCCATTTACCATGGGCTGGCTAGGCAGTCTGCTAATCTAGGCCAGACTCCAATGCTTTGGGTTGTTTTCATTCATGCACATGCAGCCAGTTAGTGAGTGGCTGGGGACTGGGCCAGTCTAGGATGGCCTCAGCTGGCATGATTGGGCTCTTCTCCACCTGTCTCTCATCTCTCTCCAGCAGGCTCACCTGGTCATGCTCTCATGGTTGTGATGAAGGAGAAAAGTGGCAAGCCCCAATACACATGAGTGCTTTTGAAGTTTCTGCTTACAACATCCTTGCTAACATCCCATTGGCCAAAAAAGAATCACTTGGCTGAGTCCAGAGTCAAGGGGATGGCAGAAAGCCTTGCACAGAAGGGAGGAGTAAAGAATCGGACCCTGTGAGACTTTCTTTGTCCATCTCAAAAGAAGAGGTACCCAATTAAGTGTTGAGGATCTTGAGAAAAGCAGGTTGTCTGCAAAAATGACCCACTTCCTCTGGACCACCCAAACTCTAAAGCTCATGAGCTTGGGGCCCTAGGAAGTGGGGACTCAGGATCCAGTTTGCTCCTTCCCCTTGTTTTGGCATCTGCTTCTTGGAGGAACTGGACCAACATATGTCTTCGTGTGTGTGGGGGGGGGTCTTAAAAATCTGGCTTCACTTCCAGTCCCATCAGGGCAGAGCGAGACTTGGTGAGGCTGCCTCAAGCTTCTTGAGCCAGTGGCCACTGGTCCCCTCTCACCCCATGGCCATACCTTCTCCATTCTTCCTTCTTTATCCAGGAAACTCCTATAGGGTGCTGCTCCACCCCACCCAGCCCACCCCAGTTTCCATGCAAAATGTGTCATAGTTCCCTCCTACTTTCAGATCTCTAAACCTATATGAGAAGGTAAGAGTTCACCCTGGGGAGGACCTAAAATCACTGTTCAGAGACCCCCACCAGCATCTAAATAGCTCCCCTCCCCTTTGTGCCAGTTGAATGCCAAAATTCGTTCTCTGCTTTTTCCATAATGAGTCTTTTGGTGTTTCATTTTGTTTTACAGATTTATTGAGGTATTATTGATATACAATTAATTGTACATATTTAAAGTGCCCAATTTCATGAGTTTGACTCTTGTATAAACCCATGAAACCCTCACCACACTCAAGATGATGATCATATCCATCCCTCCCAAAGTTTCTCTATGCCCTTTTGTAATCTCTCCCTCCCACCCCTAGGCAGTCATGGATCTGCTTTCTGTCACTAGAGATTAGGTTTTATGTAAGTGGAATCATATGACGTATTTTTTTTTTTTTACCTAGCTTCTTGTATTCTTTTAAATTATTTTGAGATTCATCTGTGTTGATGCATGTATCAATAGTTCAGTCCTCTTTATTGGTGAGTAGTGTTCCATTGTATGACTATATCACAATCTGTTTATCTATAAATCTACCATGGGATACCTGGATTGTTTCCAGTTTGGGGCTATTACAAATAAAGCTGCTACCCTCATGTACATGTCTTTGTGTAAACATTTGCTCTCACTCACTTGTGTAAATACCTAGAAGTGAAATGTCTGGGTCATAAGGTATATGTTTACCTTTTAAGAAACTTCTAGACTGTTTTATGAAGTGGTTGTACCACAGGTGGTTTATGAGAGTTTCCAGTTGCTCTGGATTCTCACCAACACTTGGTATGATCAGCCTTTTAAATGTTAGCTACAATAGTGAGTAGCATCCCCTAAGTGGCAGCTCACTGTGGTTTTGATTTGCATTTCTCTAATGACTAATAGGTATCTTTTTGAGTTCTTATTTGCCATCTATTTATCTTCTTTGAAATTGTACATATGGTTGCTCTCCTACAGATTACATTCTCCAGCTTCCCCCTCAACTGGTGGGCTATGTGGTGAACAAAATGTGAGAAAAATTGATTTTTTTAAACTTCACTCACACTTACTTAAGAGAAAATTGCTTGCCCTTAATTTATACTTTGGTTCAATCAGTTTTGGCTACAATAATGCTGCATAAACCACCCCAAAATACTGTGACAAACAAACATAAGTATTTATTTCTTGCTCCCAGCTCTGTAGGTTTCTGAGCAGCTGCTCTGCCCCAGGGTGTTGGTGAGCTCAGGTCTGCTCACCATGGTCGAGTGACAGCAGCCCCCACGGAGGGGTTCTGCTCGGGATCAGGGCAGAAGCTCCCAGAGGAGCCAAAAGAAATTCATGATGCTTCTTAAGGCCCAATCTCAGAACTAGGGCTGGGAAATTTATTTCCCCTAAGGAGGTGGACCAAAAGGAAGTGAAAGTTTGCTGAGCCATCTAATCAACTTCTGTATCCTTCCCTTTTCCACCAACTAGAACGAGGATGGTTCTGTGACCCCATGCAGATTAGAATTACTCTAGGAGATGGTGGAGCAACAGATGGAGAGAAACTTGTTCCCTGAACGTCCTCATGGAACAGAACCACTTGCCAACCTAAAGCATTCTCACCAGAGGATTGTTAAATCCGAATGAAAGAACTTCCATCTTTATGATACTGTCGTTTTAAGCCTCTTTGTTTCTGCAGCTAGACTTTACCCTAATCCACGTTCCCACTTCTTCTTTTCCATTGCAGAGAAATTTCGCTTTTGTTTTGCTTTGCTTTGCTTTAAACTCTTCTCAGGTAGGAACAAAAAACACCCATCAAGCATTCTTTCGTGTCTAGTAGCCCAGAAGAGGAAAGGTCCTTGGGTCAAAGTGCAAAAGTTAGTATTTCACATTACATCCTGCCACATGAGCTGCTCTCCAGGGTGTTTCCAAGAATTCTGGGAACCAACTCACTGTATTCAGAACGCTTCCTTCCTGGCCTGCCATGCTGCAAGGTCATCTGCCTCTCACACAGAGCCTCTCGCCCCCAGCTCTGCCCTGAGTTCTTCCTTCCCCAGGCTTGTGGCTGGTGTGGCGGAACCAGGTGCCAGGCCTGGCGGCAGGATCCTCGACGCTAGCTGGCAGTGCCTCCACCTGGCCTTGTGGCTGCACTCGACAAACACTAAACAACAGAATCTGGCATCTCCTGAAGCTCCACACTCATTAGCACGCTGGGAGGTAAGTGCAGACAACCAGGGAGAATTTATTCTGCAGCAACAGGCTTCTCAATAGAAGCCAAATACACCCCAGCAGGGATCACGTGCAAGGCTGGGGGCCTCCGGATGCCTCTGAAATGTTCCCTTTTCCACTCAACAGGGCCAGCCTCTTCCCCTCTTGCCCTGTGTCTTCTGCAGTCCTTGCCCTGTTTTTGATGCCACCTTCATGGCATAGCTGTCAGGCTCTTTTCCAGGTATGTTTCCCAAGAGCCTGAGAAATTGCCCGACACCATGCACACTTCTCTTTCCTGAACATGCTCTGCCCCATTCCAGGAAAACTTCCAGATCTTAATGCCTGTCCTCTCTGCCAGTTATGCCCTCTTCCTCTTCTTCCTCTGGCAAACTCCTACCCATCCTCAAATACCACCTCCTCCAGAATGCCTTCCTCTAGGCCCCAAAGCCCAGTAGTTATTCTCTCCTCTGTCTTCCACCAATTAACAAGCATCTCTCTATTCTATTCCTGGCGCCTCTGTATCATCTTTTGATATTTATCTGCTTCTGCGCACTCACCAGTCTATATACGCCTTGAGGGAAGGGTCAAGGTTTTGGTTTTTTTCCTGTTTGAGTCTCCAACACCTGGAAAAGTGCCCAACAAATGGCAAGTGTTCAGTCAATATCTGTTGATGACTAGATGAATGAATGAGCAACAAACAAATGAATAAACCGTCAATTCGATGAAAGTCTGTTTGGATATACTTTCAATACACATGATAAATTCATTTACTATATTCTCATCCACTCTCCTGCAAGCTTCATGAAGACAGAGGCTATGTCTGTTTTATTCACAGCTGTATCCTCAGCATCCAGTACAGGGCCTGGTCTATAATAGGTGCCCCATAATTATCTGTTAAATAAATTTAAAAATGAATGAATATTGGATTGAAGGGCACGGGGTTGTGTTAGGTTGTATCAAGACAAAGGCAAGATGGATTTAGTCAGTTTTGTAATCCAGAGAGACTAAGAGAAGAACACTTCTTCTTTGGGGAAAACCCACTCTTCTCTTGGGGTACAAACTAAAACTGGCCTCTTGGTTTTATAAACACAAGGCCCAGGCTTAATCTAAAAATGTAGGTTAAAGGAGTTCAAGTCCAAACGTCTCTACAAAGAATTATTTTAAGTCTGCCCTACGGACAAAGGTATATATCTATAGTTTTCTTTCTTTAGTGCTAAAAGATTGGCAGTTTTTCATTGTGTGGCCATGGGCCCAGAGAGAGAACAGAGTGGAGAGAAGACCCTGAGCCTAGTAGAAGCAGCAAAGCCTGCTAAGGGCAGGCCACCAAGCCTGGGGAAGATATAGCCTGGAAACAGCAACTAATGATTGGTCATAAATAATGGGCCTTGAGAACTTTGGTAGAAGAAGTTTAGTTATGTTTTCCTCTTCCGTGCCATAGTTTCCTTAAAATAGCCTCAATATAATCCATTACCCATGACCACTGTATGTCAGTGGGGCTGTGGAGAGTAAGGAAGGCCACCATATCCATGCTTGGGGCAAACTGCTATAGGGAGAGAAGGACCCAGGGAAGCAGGGATACGAGGGAGGATAAGGGGAGAAGACAAGAGCATGGTTCACAGGAGATGACAAGCACTGACCACAGCAGGTAAGTACACTTTAGACAGCCTTAAGAAAATTCAGGGGGAGCTGAAATTTCCTCCAACCAGGCAGGGTAAGGGCACAAGGTATTTTATTTGACTAGTGTGCTGGTTTGAAAGGAAGTATGCCCCTTAGAAAAGTCATGTTTTAATCAAAAGCCCATTTCATAAACGTAGAATTATCACTTTTCAATACTGTATGTTTGAAACTGTAATCAGATCATCACCCTGGATGATGTGATTTAGTTAAGAGTGGTTGTTAAACTGGATTAGGTGACGACATGTCTACACCCATGTGGGTGGGTCTTGATTGGTTTATTGGAGTCCTATAAAAGAGGAAACAGTTTGGAGAATGGGAGATTCAGAGAGAGCAGAGAATGCTGCAGCACCACGAAGCAGAGAGTCCACCAGTCAGTGACCTTTGGAGATAAAGAAGGAAAATGCCTTCCGGGGAGCTTCATGAAACCAGAAGCCAGGAGAGAAAGCTAGCAGATGATGCCATGTTCACCATGTGCCCTTTCACTTGAGAAAGAAACCCTGAACTTCATTGGCCTTCTTGAACCAAGGTATCTCCCTGATGACTTTGATTGGACATTTTGATAGACTTGTTTTCATTGGGACATTTTCTCGGCCTTAGAACTGTATTAAATTCCCCTTTTTAAAAGCCATTCTGATTCTGGTATATTGTATTTCAGCAGCTAGCAAACTAGAACAACTAGTAAAGGGAAAAATGAACTTAGCCTAAAGAATGGAAGTCTGTAGATTATCAACAGATAGATGGATGGGTGGGTGGGTGGGTGGATGGGTAGATGGATGGGTGGGTAGGTGGACGGGTGAGTGAGAGGATGGGTGGATAGATAGATAGGAGAAAGCATAGCTAGGGGATGAATAGGTGATTTGGATGCATAAATGGATGGATGGGTAGTTGGATGGATAATTGATTATTATTACTCCCTCTGCCTATAGATGATAGGCCCCATAGAGTGACTGGCCACTTGGATGTCTGCATTAAAGGGAGCAGGGTAAACAGTTTGCCCTTCTGGGATCCACTTACCTGTCCTTTCAGTTTCCTGGCTCTCTGCCCTGGTGACCTCTGCCCCAGGCTGAGTCATGGATGTGCCTCAATCAGCCCAGGGAGGAACACTCCTGCTTAAATATTCAACTGCATCAGTTAAGAACGTATGCTGATTAGCAAAGTGCATCCCAGGCTCAGCTCCTTCACTCCACAGCAGCAGCCTGATTAGTGAAGGAGGCTCAATCAGCTCAGCCTGCAGCCCCCAGGCAGGGCCTGGCAATGCCACTTCCTCACCTTGATGGCGTGTGGGGCAGGCACAGGGAAGTGGCTGTGGCTGACCACCAAGAAGTCCTCTCTGAGAGCAGGGCCCTGAAAGCAGGTGTCACAGTCCACCTGCCTGGGTCTCCTCGCCCAGCATCTACCATTTAATCACTTGATCATCACAGCACTTTGAAGCAGACATTCCTATTCCCATTATGTAGATGACAAAACTGAGACCCAGTGGAGTTAGGTACGCTGTAGATCTAGATTTCAAACCCAGGTCCTAAATCCACATTTAACACTTGTCCCCTAGCTTCAGGAATCTAAGAGCGCCCAGTCAAGAACCTTCAGGGGCCCCTTAAATGTCGAGGGGCTAGTCAGAAGGGGAGAGGCTGATCTGGCAGCCCCTCCCACAGGCCTCCATCTCAGGATCTACCTGCAGCTCTCCGATACCCCATTAGACCAACGAGGGCACTGCCCCTTCACCCCTCCCTGCTACTGGGCCTAGTAGCCCAGACCTTCTCTTGAGGTCCTTGCGCCCAGAGCCAGGGACCAGGGATCTGGCCTCCTGGTTGTCCTCAGCTGGTATTGCTTTTTCGGGGAGACTGCCCACCTCACACACACACACACATCACCCCTCCACTTTGTTAGAGTTTAACTGGGTGCTTCAAAGTTCTCAAAGACTTAGAGCAAATGGAAGGGTGGCTCAGCCTTGTTCTCACGGCTCTCTGCTGGCCCCACCCAGGAGGCCTCCCCAGCCCACCCAGCTCCCCTTTCTCTCCTGTCTTTTCTTTCATCACACTCTGCCTGAATCACACCCAGGCCCCAGCCAAGGAGACTGTCATTTGTCGCTCCAAATCTCTCTCTTTTCACATGCAAAACACTTCATTTCCACCACGAAGTTTCCTCCACTCCTTCCTTTCTTTGGTTCTTTCTCCTAAACTCCAGGTAGTTCTGAGTTGATGCCTTTGAAATACCCTTCATCCAGAAATTCTCCTTTTTTTAGGTATTCAGTGAAACCATCTTAAGGATAGAAAGCCTTTTGTACAAAGATGTTCAACACAGTGTTTCATATAACAGAGAAATATAAACAGAATCTAAAAATATAAAATGAGGGGAAGAGTTAAATAAATTAGCACAGAGACTCTATGATGTGTTATGTAGGCACCAGCAGTGACGTTTAGATGACCATGTCAGGTCAGTTCAATGAATATGTTGAGTTACTATATGCCAGGCTCTGAAATAGGCCTCCAGCTGAGAATTCAAAGATAAATATTATATGGACTCCTCAAGGAAGCTCAGAGACTATTTTTAGAAAAAAAAAGTTTATATACATTACATTTTAAAGAAATAAAACATGAATTGTTGTTAGAAAAAAATCTTTCCATATATATCCAGTATGTCCTCTTTGCCATCAGATTTTCTTTTTTTGTTTTTTCTCATGGGCAGGCACCAGGAATCGAACCCAGGTCTTTGGCATGGTAGGCAAGAACTCTGCCTGCTGAGCCACAGTAGCCCCTCCCACCATCAGATTTATCTTTATAATCTCATCAGCATAATCCAAGCCCCCAACTCCCCAGTCTCCCTTTGTGGGTTAGGAATAACCCCATTCCCCCCAGGGCTGTTCACACATATAATTCAGTCCTTGTCCCCCCACCTCACCATTAGCCACCCTGAGCTGGTACTTCACTCTTAGCTGTAGCCAGAGACTCCCTCGCAGTCTCTTCACAGGAAGTCTTAGCTGGAGCAACGCTGCTCAGCCTGGCTGTTCCCCTCCAGCATTGTCCCCAGGGCCATCCAAGGAGAAGAAATGGAGAGCCAGGGAAGCTGCAGCCCAGGGAGCTGCTATTAGAAACAGGCAGCTTCGTGCATCCTCACACGTCCATATGCCCTCCTTGTCTGTGGCTGTTAGACAGATGGCATTAGGGAGAGGAATAGACCTCTTGGCTGTGACTGGCACCACCACAGGCCTGAGGTCCCACTTTGCTATCACTCGCAGGGCCAATAACCCCAGGGAACCCCTTTGGGGCTCAGCTGGGCAAGCCAGAAAGGCTTCGGACTCAGACTCGCACTGTCACAATCAACCCCACCCAGGCCAGTCTCAGCTCTAATGTGGAACCACAGCCAAGAGTCCATGCACCCCTTCCCTTGTGGTGGATTTCACCTCCAGGGGCTCACCAGCCAGTTCTCTCTATTTATTTTTCCTTTCCTCCTCTGATTTCTAGCTGAGAAGATATGTATCTTGAATAAAGACTACATTTCTCATACTCCTGTGCAGGTAGGAGGCCCAAAGACAGAGTCTGGGTATTGGCTAATGGGATGCAAGCAGAAGTGGGACAGCTTCCTTGAATGGGAACCATATTCTAGAGACGGAGAAGCATGGGCTAGAAGGAGTTCAAAACGGGTAGAAATGCCTTATAATCCATGCTTTGCTTACATCCGCATTTGACCATGAGAGAGAAATAACAATTCGTCCTCGTCCTTCTTCTCTTCCTCTTCCTCTTCTCCTCCTCCTCCTTCTAAGCCGTGGCTTGTTAGGGTCTCTGTCAATGTCTCCATCCTCTCTCTGTCTCCTGAGAGGTTTCATGGTCCCTGTACAGGTTTCTCCTTGACCTCCTCAGTGGACTTTAATATCACATACCATGTGAATGTGCGTGGGGTAATTTTTGCCAAGCCAAAAACATGTGTTATAAACAACCTTAATATTAACTATGGTAACAGTGACTAACTCAGAGTGGACTGATTCCTTCCATTTTCTATCTGTTCTCATATTCTTCATGAGCATTTATTGCATTCATAATAATAAAAAAAAAAAGATTTCCCAAAGGATATCAAAGTACCATTTAACAGAAGAAAGGTGTGGGAATATTGGGAGCAGCACAACAGGCATCCGCTAAGCTCCCAGTGCCTGTAATGGGCCTCCTTTGCCCTTGGGTTCAGCTTCTCTCAAGGAAGCATTTGTCTCTATGTCTGTTCAAAACAACATGCCCCTCCGTTGACGTGAAGCCCTTGGCAAAACGACTTCTGCAGGACAGGCTTATTCCTTTTCCCAAATGGATTTTGTTCTTGAAAGCCTTGAATGAGAAACAAGAAGGCATCTCTTCTCTATCTGGATATGGCCACAAGGCCAGAGGCATTTGATAATTTATTAATTGACCTACCAAATCTAGATCATCCCTAAAGACCAATGCTAAGAGGCCATCTCATTTATTACTTGGCAAAGCCTGACTCCACGAAGCAGATCCCTTTTCAACTACTCCTTGCAAAAAATTTCCTTTGGCAATTCAATTCAATGAACACTTATTGAGCACCAATTGTATGTGATGCACTACTCCTGGAATGTAGAGATGGTGGTGACCCATGCTCACAGCTCATTGGATGGGTAACAAAGATCATGCGGTGCAGACAACACGGTATTAATTTCCTAGGGCTGCTGTAGCAATTGCCACAAACTTTGTGGCTTAAAACAACAGGAATGTATTCTCTTACAGTTCTGGAGACCAGAAGTCTGAAATCACGGTGTCGGCAGGGTTGGTTGCTTCTGGAGGTTTTGAGGAGGAATCTGTCCCACGCCTCTCTCCTAGCTTCTAGTGGCTGCTGGAAACCCTTGGCATTCCTTGGTGTAATTCCAATCTCTGGCTCAGTCTTCACATGGACTTCCCCTCTATGTCTATGTTAAATCTCACTCTGACTCTTCTCTAACAAGACCACTTGCCATTGGATTTAGGGCCCACCCTAACCCAGAATGATCTCATCTCAAGATCCTTAATTTAATTACACCTGCAAAGACCCTTTTTCCAAGCAAGATACATTCACAGGGTCCGGGAGGATGTATCTTAGGGGAGTCACCATTCAGTCCACTGCGATCCCTGTGCAGAGTAGAGACACATCATAGAAGAGTCTTTAGGCAATGATGGCAGTGGTGCCCTGAAGGGGAGGGCGTGCCTGAGCTCTCTGAGGGGAGACACAGGACATAAAGGAGCCAGCGGAGGAAGGGTTATCCCCAAGCAAGAGGTGCTAAGACAAGGTAAAGCGAGAACAAGCACCTTCAGGGATTTAAGAGCAGGGTGGCTTGACTGGGGCATGGAGAGCGACTGAAAATGAGGCTGGGGAGTGAGGCGGGGGCTCGAGAGCCTTGCTAAGGGGGGCTGCCCTTGATCCTCCAGGCAACACGGAACCCCGAAGAGGAAACTGTTTAGCTCAATGTGAATGACTGCCCTGCTCGGCGCTACTGTAAAGCTCTCTGCTTAAGGTTTTCAGCATTTCCTTTGCAATCTAGCTCCCCGCCTCAGAGTGAGTGTGGGAAGAGAATGCAAAACTGGGTTCATAATACTGTGCCCACATCTTCCACTTAGGAGCTCGGTGGTGACCTTGGGCAACCCCTAGACCTTCTGCGTCTCCGTTTGCTCAGATGCTGGAAACAACCATCACTGTCATAAACACCGCACGTTAATGTCGGAACCAGGCAGCACAGGGCATGCCCCGGGCACCTCCAGTAAGCAGGAGTTGGGCCTGAAAGAGTCTGAAATGCTGAAGGCGTGGGGGCCTGGGGCTGAGGGCGGCTGCGCAGCATGTTCAGCAGCTCTGGGGCCCATCAGTGGTCGTGCTGGCCTTGGGCTGATTTCAGGGGTGGTGATGCCATGACGGTTCCTGGACCTTCCTCCGCGGCAGCCCCCACGTACTGCATGGGCCCCCCACGCAGGGCACAAGCAATTTCTCAGCTCTTTGGAGCAGGGGTGGGGGGCAAGTGGGCTCTAGGAAGGCCATGGTGAAACCCTGCCCCCACTGGGAGACTTTCCTCCCAGGCCCCAGCTGACCCCGGCCTGCTCTGGGTTCCCGGCTCCTGTACGCTGCACCGGGGCGCTCACTGATAAAGCTCAGCTGGTGCCTTTTGCTCCAGGGCCGACTTCTAGGCTGGAGTCCTGGCCCTGAGCCCTTTGTGAACTGGGGATGTCCACACTGCCCCCTTGACCACAGCTTCCTCTGAAAGGCTCTACCTCTACCACCTCCCTGCTGAAAGGCGAGCCCGGGCAGGCCCATGTGAGTCCTAGCATCCCCGTCTTTACCCTGGTAGCTCGGACCAGTGGTTCAGAAATAGCCCCCTGAGGCAAGTCGAACCAATCAGAATTTTCCCTTGAGGACTTGCCTTGGGGACACTGTGTGCGCCGGCTGCCAGGCCCGGGCCGCGGGGCTCAGTAGCATTTGTTGGTGTTGGAGTGACTCCAGAGCCACGCGCAAGCCCAGCCTGTGGGGGACAGAAGTGAGCAGTCCTATAGAGGACAAGCAGGCAGACGTGGGCAGAGAGTTGAGAGACAGGACCTGGGGAGGGGCTGTGGGGTCCTGTATGCTCGATGACCTGCCAACCCAGGCTGTCCTTGGAAACCCCTCCTTGTACTGGTACCAGATAGAGTGAGTGTCTACCGCACAACTTGGAGAACCTTGCTGGGAAGGTGCTTCCCCCTCCAGATTAAACTTGACTCTACCTAAAAGATCCAACTCTAGCTCTTCATTCGTCATCCCTGCACCCAGCCTGTGTGCTCGTGCTGAGATGACGGTGACATCTGCGGAGCATCTGAGTTGAACAGCTCCTAAGTGCTTTGCATCACTTGCAACCTTCATAGCAATGCTTTGAGGAAGCACTATTCTTGTAATAATCCTCAATTTTCAGTTGAGGAAACTGAGGCATACACTGAAATGTCAAATTATTGTGCCCAGGTGATCCAGCAGTTAAACAGAGGAGTTGGCTTCTGTTTCAGAGTCTACCCTCTTAACCCCAGGCCACACCACTGTCTGCAAATCGAATATTGGTAAGACTGGTTTCTTCCCAAGAGCCCAGTGAGGAGCAGGAGATAACCACTGGGGTAAGAAGTATAAAAGAGGGATGAAGGAAGTGCTGTGGGTCACAGAAGGAGGAGTCACCAACATCAACTCCCTGGGACAGGGACTTGACATGAAGATGGCCCTTGAAGTATATGTAGGAGCCCGTCAGGATGGGAATGGAGGGAAGGTTGTCATAAGTAGAGGGAACAGCTTGTGCAAAGGGGTGCAGGTCCAAAAGCCTAATGTAACTTTCCCAGCCCACCAGGACATCATTCTATTCTGAAATCCTATTGCCCTGCCTGGGGATGTCCATAGGTTAATCAAATGCCCTATGCAAAGGACTATGTAGGTCTCTTCTCTAGACACAGTGACACATTTTTTGGCTAGTCTATGCTTTTTTTAAATAAGCATTCTACCCCAGCACGGTGCAGGCTCTTCTGCACTATCCCAGACCTTCCCTACTCAAGGGAAGTGAGGAATTTCTTAGGCCAAAAAAGGTCTTTTAAGTAGTATTCTACTTTAATATGAATTCTGAATTAGCAAAGTCTTCTTGGAGTCATTAAGACAAAAAATTAAACAAGCAAACGCAGTCTCACTCAGCTCAACACAGGAGTACATCGGCCACCTCTCATCACTTCTCTCAGATCAGCAACCTGAACTAGCTGCTTGCGGCCAGAAGCCGGC
Source organism: Myrmecophaga tridactyla (assembly GCA_004026745.1). Classification (NCBI taxonomy): domain Eukaryota; kingdom Metazoa; phylum Chordata; class Mammalia; order Pilosa; family Myrmecophagidae; genus Myrmecophaga; species Myrmecophaga tridactyla. Next base: position 40,033 of record PVIY010019941.1, read on the forward strand.
CCGGCATAGGGCATCAGGAAGGGGCCCACTCACCCATCAAATGTCACTATTCTTTATTGTCATGCAGTTTCCTGTCTACAAAGGACAGTGACTGAGAACCAGCTATGAACAAGGCACCATTGCTCAGAGCTGGGGATCAAGAGGTGCCTCCACCTTGGCCGAGGCCGAGCCATCATAGCCCCGGGAAGTTTCAGGGCCTCGAGAACCCCAGAGCTGTCAAGGTGTGTGTCCAGGTCATCACAGCCAGGGCTTCCCTCTAGCAGCGGGGCCCTGTTGATAGACTGCCTGGGGACAAGGGCCAAGTGCAGCCTCCGGCGCCAGGGAAGCTGGACGATGCTCTCAAGAGGATGGAACTGCACCCCACCAAGCCCTCAAGCATAAGAGAAAATCAGAATGCCAAATAGTACTGCAGCCATTTGTAGGGGTCCCCTTGGGCCGGGTGCCCAGCTTTATGCATATTATGCATAGAGAAACCTCTTATTTATTGTTCACAAAAACCCTATGGGGTATTGTTATCCCATCTTACAAAATGAGGAAACTGAGATGAAAGTGAAATGGTTTGTGGCAAATGGCACAGTCAGTGAGAAGTGGGCAGTGGGATTTAAAGCCAGGTCTGTCTGACTCAAATGTGGCAAGCTTAGCCACATGGCAGAGGTAGAGTCGGAGGGGCGGGAAGTCATGGGCGTGAGGGCCCACCGCTCCGACCAGCAGCGGAGCCTCGATTCCCTCATCCGTGTTAAGGGACTGACAGCAACCACCCCACCTGGCTGTGTACTGCGGAACTGACATGGTATCTACACAATGTCCAGGGTCTTCTCCCAAGCTGACTTCCTTTATTCCTCTTATTCCGACAGCAAACGCTGCACATTGCAGGGACCTCGGATGTCTTGTCCAAGGCACCAGCATCTTCTGATTGCCCCAACTCCCCTCCTCCATCATCCTCTGTCTCTTTACCCAGATGTGTTCCTTCTGTAGCGCTTCCTACCACCTGAGCCAGTCAACACCTTATATTCCCACACATCTGTTGTGCTTTGCTGTCTCTGTGCACTAGAATGTAGCTTTGAGAGGGACAGGGATTTTTTTTTCTCTTAATTTTGTTCACTGTTGTACCCTCAGGGTCCAGATCAGAGCCTGGTAAGAAGTGGGCACCCAGGAGAGTTTAATGTGTGAATCGATCAATCAATCAGTCAATCAATATCTAGCAGATTATGTATAAATGGCTTCATTAGTTCTCCCCATCTAAGAAGACACTGAAGCAAGTTCTATGTGTACGCACGCACACCAGCACTGCAAGATGGCTCGGGGCTCAGGAACCATCAGGCTACTGAGGCTCAGCTCATCCTCTCCTTGAGGAACTGAGAAGTGGCATGGCCCGAGGCATGCAGCTCAGAACGGAGCAGTTTCCCCAGAAACTGTGTCCTCCAGACACCACAGACCAGGGGCCTCTTCTCACTCCCCTCCACCCTCACACCCTCACATCAGGGGAAACATTCTCTCAGAACCTTCCTTCTGGGTCCCTGCCCCGGCTCCATGCCCACCGGCCTCTCCAGGAACAGCTTCCTGGACTTCCAGGAGCAGGACACACAGACACTTGGCCCTCCAAACCGGCCTCTGCTCCCTCCGTGACACAATGGGTCCCGAACGTTCTGAGGACTGGGCTTTTGGGCCGGGAAGGACAAACCTCAAGAATCAGAGCAGCACCAGCGGCCTGGCCTCCGCCCCTCTTGGGGCCGAATCAGGAGGGCCAGGCGTGCCCATTAACTGCCGGGCCGGCCCTGAGTGCTGGGAAAAATATCGCTTCTGCTCTCGAGGTGGCTGCAACGTTTCTCAGAAGAGCCACGGCCATAACAACAAGGCATCCGCCTCCCCACGCGGGAGCCCATCAGTTATTATCTGCAGCACAAACACCTACCACTTTGTACTAACATTTTGGCAGTTTCATACAAACAAAGCACTTAGCACTGCCCCATAACTCTGCGCTCTTGCTGGGCCCCAGCTCCCAGCTGGCACAGGCAGCCAAGTGGTCTGTAACAGAACAGTGAAAGAGCAAATGAAACGGTTTGGGCTGTTTTTATGGGCCTCTGCAGCCCCCACCGCTCCCGCCCCCCGCGCCCATGGCAGGCGCACAAGCATGAGTTCAGGCGCTGCACGACAGCGTTCAGAGGCCCCGCTGACGCCAGCTCTGGGGATCACAAGGGGATGGATTGTGCAGGTCCCACATGACATTTTCCATCCTTGGCTGGGGATTTCTGCTGGAGACACCTGGGATCTGCAGACTCCGTGGCCACCTACCACCCACGCATGGTTTGGGCACCCGCCTCCCAGCTGGGCCCCCACGCACCACCCAGCACATGCCGATCCAGCAGGGAGGACAGAAGCGCCAGACACAGCTGCGGGCTGCCCAAATATCTGCCCTCCCAGCCCAAGTCCAGCAGGAAGCCCGGGGCCCAAGCGGTTCAAAGGCCTTGTGGCTTTTCCTGGCAGAGCCAGGAAGGTTCTGGAGGCCACAGGAGGTGGTGGAGAGTGACTTCTTGGTCCTGGAGGCTGGCCCACTGCATGGGTTCTCCTGGTCAACGGGCCAGAAAGGTGGCTCCAGGGCCACTGGACGACCTGGCTGCTTCCTGGGCCCTTTCCCCATCCAACTAGCTGTTGCCTCTTTCTAATGATCCCTGGATCCTCTGAAAGCTAAAAATGTTTGAGAGGAATTGGGGAAACCCTGCCAGGTGCCAGATGCTATGCTGGGCATGTGAATGACCGTGACCTCATTAAACCCTCCTCGCAGCCCTGTGCGGAAGGTCGCGCTGTCCATCCAAGAGGAAGCAAGGCCAGGGCTCAGAGAGATTAAGTGACCTGCCTGGGTGGCGCAGCTGATGCATGGGGAGGCTGGGACAGAAACCCAGGACCGTCTCAATCCACAGCTCAGCCTTCTGCCTCCAAACCATGCTGCCTCCTGGAGAGGAATGAGGGCTGCCCAAAAGAGCTGCTGAGAAGCCCCAAAACTCTTCCTAACTTTTGCGGGTAGTACCATCTGTGCTCCATGCAATTGTGCTCCTCTTTCACCTTTAGTCCCTGTCCATGCTGCAAAGGACACGAGCTGGACGTCCTCTGAAGTTCTGCTCCACCTCTCACACCCAAGCATGGTGGCTTCTGTCCTTCAGTGCACACCTGCCCTTTCCCCGCAGGCCCCTGCCCCTGCTCCGTTCAGGACCTCCTCATCCACCCCACATTTGCTGCCATAACCTCCAGCTGCCTCCCTGCCTCCAGCAGGCACCCTCAGGAACCACCACGGCCCTGGCACCTACTCCCACACAATATGCACACCCTTTGGCTTGGTGTTCAAGGCTCCTCGAAGTCTAGCCCCCACTCTCAAGCACAAAACATGCCAGGACACCAGGTCCAGAGGATTAGAGGAAAAGGAAAGGAGCAAAGTCCAGGGAGGGAGGCTCTCCTGGGCCTGGCTGTGGCCCTGTTTGGTTGAAGGTCCAGGCAGCGGTGCTCTGGATGCTGAGTGAGGGGCAGGGCATTGGGCCTTCAGGTCAAACTGAGACACAACTCGAGGAGCAGCAAGGGCTCCCTTGCCTGCTGCTGGGGTCCAGGTCAGGGCTTGGCTCATGTGGCGATCACAGAGCCCATCAGGGAAACCAAGGCAGCGCTAGTTGTCAAGACAGAGAGTGTCTGTTAATTCTCAGCCTGGTCTGGTTTGCTGCCCATCTTAACTGCTACCTCCAGAACGGGGTTGGAGCTGAAGCCTCTGATATGCTGTCTACCTCAGCCAGCCTGACTCAGGAGTCCATGGGGCACACGTATCGGTCTGGGGGCCCCTTGTCCTAGGATTCCTGCTGAGCTCCCCACCTCCAGCACAGCATCTCTCTCCCCCACCCCCTACCAAATCATTTAGTTTCTAAAGACCCAGTCCGTTCACTCTCACCACTATCCATCTACTCCTCCTCCTCCAGGAAGCCTCCCACCTAGCCTCCCCTGACATCACAGGCCTGAGTGGCACATACTCACACTGCCTCATCTTATTTTAGATGTACTTTTTCCAACGGAGACTCTAGAGTCAAGGATTCAGGCAGAGCCTCGTCCTTCTCTTAAAACTGCTCCAACCTTGCCCAGCACTGGGCTGAGCAGCTGGGAGATGCTCACATGCTCACCCACTGGCTCTCACTCCTTCAACACATGAATAGAGATTTTTTTTGAGCCAAGCCACATGCTAAGTGGCAGTGATAGAGGAACAGAGATCGAGGAGTCAGATCAGTAGAGGTTTTTTGGGATCAGGGTCCATCGAGGTGGGAGACAGAATCCAGGGAACTCTGAGTAGGAACTCCTGGGAAAGGTCTTAGGGGAGGTGACCTGGGGCTGGCACGCTGGGAGGTCTAAGGTGCCAGGGCTGGGGGAGGGGTGGCAGAGGAAGACAGGCTCTGAAGGCCAGTCCAGGCTTCATGTGGCAAACTGAGCAGGCCCTGAAGGATGAGAAAAGTCCAGAAAGTGACTGGAAACCATGGCAGGGGAAA
>PVIY010019942.1:0-44937 GCA_004026745.1 Myrmecophaga tridactyla
TTTTTTGAAGAGTTTGAGCAGGATTGGTACTAATTCTTTCTGGAATGTTTGGTAGAATTCACATGTGAAGCCGTCTGGTCCTGGACTTTTCTTTTTGGGAAGCTTTTTAATGACTGATTCAATTTCTTTACTTGTGATTGGTTTGTTGAGGTCATCTATTTCTTCTTGAGTCAAAATTGGTTGTTCATGCCTTTCTAGGTTGTCCATTTCATCTACATTGTTGTATTTATTAGCATAAAGTTGTTCATAGTATCCTGTTATTACCTCCTTTATTTCTGCGAGGTCAGTGGTTATGTCTCCTCTTCCATTTCTGATCTTATTTATTTGCGTCCTCTCTCTTCTTCTTTTTGTCAGTCTTGTTAAGGGCCCATCAATCTTACTCATTTTCTCATAGAACCAACTTCTGGTTTTATTGATTTTCTCTATTGTTTTCATATTCTCAATTTCATTTATTTCTGCTCTAATCTTTGTTATTTCTTTCCTTTTGCTTGCTTTGGGGTTAGTTTGCTGTCTGGTTCGGTGCATAAATATTTATGATTGTCATGTCTTCGTGTTGAATTGTTCATTTTATTAGTACATAGTATCCTTCTTTGTCTCTTTTAACTATTTTAAATTTGAAGTCTAATTTGTTGGATATTAGTATAGCTACTCCTGCTCTTTTCTGGTTGTTATTTGTATGAAATATCTTTTCCCAACCTTTCACTTTCAACCTATGTTTATCTTTGGGTCTAAGATGTGTTTCCTGTAGACAGCATATAGAAGGATCCCATTCTTTAATCCATTCTGCCAGTCTACGTCTTTTGATTGGGGAGTTCAATCCATTAACACTTAGTGTTATTACTCTATGGGTAGTACTTTCTTCTACCATTTTGCCTTTTGGATTTTATATGTCATATCTAATTTTCCTTCTTTCTACACTCTTCTCCACACCTCTTTCTTTTGTGTTTTCATATCTGTCTCTAGTGCTCCCTTTAGTATTTCTTGCAGAGCTGGTCTCTTGGTCACAAATTCTCTCAGTGATTTTTTTGTCTGAAAATGTTTTAATTTCTCCCTCATTTTTGAAGGACAATTTTTCTGGGCATAGAATTCTTGGTTTGCAGTTTTTCTCCTTTAGTAATTTAAATATATCATTCCCCTATCTCCATGGTTTCGGCTGAGAAATCTACACATAGTCTTATTGGGTTTCCGTTGTATGTGATGGATTGCTTTTCTCTTGCTGCTTTCAAGATCCTCTCTTTCTCTTTGACCTCTGTCATTCTGACTAGTAAGTGTCTTGGAGAACATCTGTTTGGATCTATTCTCTTTATGGTATGCTGCACTTCTTGGATCTGTAATTTTAGGTCTTTCATAAGAGTTGGGAAATTTTCAGTGAGAATTTCTTCCATTAGCTTTTCTCCTCCTTTTCCCTTTTCTTCTCCTTCCAGGACACCCACAACACGTATATTTGTGTGCTTCATTTTATCATTCAATTCCCTGAGTCCCTGCTCATATTTTTCCTTTTTTCCCCTATAGTTTCTGTTTCTTGTCAGATTTCAGATGTTCCTTCCTCCAGTTCACTAATCCTAACCTCTGTCTCTTGAAATCTACCATTGTAGGTTTCCACTGTTTTTTTTTCATCTCTTCTACTGTACCTTTCATTCCCATGAGTTCTGTGATTTTTCAGACTTTCCATTTCTTCTTTTTGTTCATTCCTTGCCTTCTTCATATCCTCCCTCAATTCATTGATTTGGTTTTTGATGAGGTTTTCCATATCTGTTCGTATATTCTGAATTAGTTGTTTCAGCTCTTGTATCTCATTTGAATTGTTGGTTTGTTCCTTTGACTGGGCCATATCTTCAATTTTCCTAGTGTGATTTGTTATTTTTTGCTGGCGTCTAGGCATTTAATTGCCTTAATTAGTTTATTCTGGAGATTGCTTTCACTTCTCTTAGCTAGGGTTTTCTTGCTAGATGAATTGGTTGTCTATCTGTTCTTTGACCTTCAGTTCAGCTTTATCTGGACCTCTAGCTTAGGCTTTGTTTAACAGAGGAGAACTTTTCAGTTCTTGTTTTCTTGTTTCTTGCCCTGCTTGTATGGTGCCTTTTCCCTCCCCACCCTTAGGAGGGTCTATGTAGGTATTATAGACTCCAGCTGGGTTTTCCCCGACTAAACTGGCCTCTTATCAGGGGGAAGGAGTCACCTGTGTCAGTTTTCCCTGAGGGTGAGACCCAGCCGGTTGAAAGACTTTCCTGTGAAGTCTCTGGGCTCTGTTTTTCTTATGCTGCCCAGTATGTGGCACTTGTCTGCCTGTAGGTCCCACCAGCAAAAGTTGTTGTGGCACCTTTAGCTTTGGAAGACTCTCCCTGCTGGGGGCATGGTGAAGACAGAGGAAAGGTTGTAGGCTGGTTTTAGTGGCTCCAAATTGCCAAGCCCTGGGTTCTGAATTCCTTGAGGAAGGGATTCCACCTGAATTGGGCTTCACCCCTCCCCTGAGGAAGGCACAGGTGGGAGACAGCCCTGAAAGCAGTCCGTTTCTGCCTATGCCTGGGGCAGTTGCAGCCCGAGAAGTCCCGCCACTGAATCTAGAGGCTGTCAAGTCTCCATAGAAACACAGCCACAAAAACCTCCATTTCTTCCCCTTTCCTCTTTTTCCATGAGCCCAGTGAGCATCCTCCGCCTTGACCAGGTTCACCTGAGCTGGGGGCCTATTTTTAGAAGTCAGAATTTGTTAATTAATGCCACAATTGGTGTTTGGTTGGGCTCAGCCCCTGCTGCTGTTAGAGTCTCTTTCCTTTCCCCTCTGGGAAGCAGCCTATGGGGGAGGGGTGACTGCTGCCACAGCTTTGGGAACTCACGGTTCTGGGGGGCGCTTGCAGCCGGTCCAGCTGGTCCAGACTGGGGTGCGCTGTGTGTCTGGTCACTGACGTGGCTCCGGGAGCTGTTCTGTACTGTTTCTGGTTATTTAGTAGTTGTTTTGGAGGACGAACTAAAACATGCTCATTACTAAGCTGCCATCTTGGCCCGATCGCTCTTCTATTAATTTTAATTCTTTCATAACACCTCTCTCATGACCACCGGAACACAGAGTCCAAATTCCGCACGCCAGCCTGTGAAGCTGATGATTCCGATGGAGGGTCTGGATGAACTCCATAGGAGAGGCTCACCAGCCGAGACAGGAAGCCTACTCAATTTATTTTAACATTTCCCCCCTATTATTAATTTATTTTTAATCCATAATGTTTAGTCATCTGTCCATACCATAGATAAAAGGAGCATTGGACACAAGGTTTTCACAATCACACAGTCACATTGTGAAAGCTGTATCATTATACAGTCATCAAGAAACATGGCTACTGGAACACAGCTCTACAGTTTCAGGTACTTCCCACTAGTCTCTCTAATATGCCTTAAACTAAAAATGGGTATCTATATACTGTGTAACACAGAACAGAAATCCTACAATGAGCTGGGACTCAGCATCAAGGGATTGAGAAAACCTTCTTGATCAAAGGAGGGAAGAGAGAAATGAGACAAAATAAAGTGTCAGTGGCTGAGAGATTTCAAACAGAGTAGAGGTTACCCTGGGGCTTATTTTTACACAGTATATAGATACCCATTTTTAGTTTAAGGCATTTCAGAAACCGGGGGTGAGCTATATCAGGAGGACGAAAGGCAGGTTGCAAAGGAAATGTGATTTCACTGGGAAGTTGTAACAGCATGGTCTGGGAAAAGAGATCATTAGTCTGAGGAAATTCTATCTGCAGCCTTCTCTAAAAAGCCCCACCTTCCTTGGTCTACCTTCATTATTTTCAGAATCTGGCTGCTTTTACACCATGTCCAGCAGCATATGTGGAATATAGAGATAAGCTTAAAAGCCTCTTCAGTAAAATGCACACACATTTGGAAAACAGTTTAAAAAATAGTCCTTGCCTGAAAGCATATATACATTTTTTTTTAGCTTTCTGTGGATTCTTTTCTCTCCCTGTATAAATAATTTCACTTAGAACCTGGAAAACCAATATAGCCTATTTTCTACAACATCTGCATTGTGAAAGGCATACTGTAATTATTATCACCAGAAAACATGATCCTAAATAGTTTTGGTGAGAAGGTGATTTTTTGCAGATGCATCATCAAGGAATTGGAGGAAATTTTTCCAAGACCAGTTAGGAATGGGAAGGGTGGCTTGGGCTTTTATAACCCCAAACAGACAAAGAAATGTCAAAAGTCTAGAAGAAAGCAGTAAAATGTTTTAAAAACTAAGTAAAAGTCACAGGATTCATAAAAATTGAATAGGCATTGCTTGCTTCATTTTGCTTGGTCAGCACATCTTGTTATCTAGCGCCCTTCTTTCTTTGTGGACTGTTCAGGCCTGTGATCTTGTCTTTCAAGAGAACAAGATATTAGTTCATATGATGTTTCATATGATGTTTCATTCCTGCAAGCAGAGCAAGCAAGAAATGTGCTTATTTTCTCAAAACAGAGAGTAAACTTTCTTTTTATTGAGATTAGACCAATAGCAGACTACTTCAATAAAGGCTTTTATGCTTAAAATAATTTAAGGCTACTTGCATGAAGTGATTTTACCAAACTATTTTTTAGCTAATTAAGACTATACTAAGTGTTTTCCAGCTAAAGGATAATATTGAGTATTTTTTATTTGTCCAGGTGTCATAATTTTAAACTTTATTTTACTTATAATTAAGTACATTTCTGAGATAGAATATACATACCATGAAATTCACCCATTTTACAATTCACACTACAAAGTTGTGCAGCTGTCATCACAGTCTTACTTATAGAACACTTTTATCATTCCCCCCAAAAAACCTCTTGCCATTTGCAGTCACTCCTCATCCCATCCCCCCACCTCTCACTCTCTCCTAACCCTAATCTAAATATTAATCTGTTTTCTGTGTCTATAAATTTGCCTTTTCTTGACCATTCATAAAAATGGGATCATACCATATGTGATTTTTTGACTGGCCTCTTTCATGTATGTATGTTTTTTATATCCATGTTATAGCATGGTTCAGTACTTTACTCCCTTTTATTAGACTGGGGAAATGTGTTTGGGAAAGGAAGACCACAGAGGTAAAATATCATTTTCATCATATCAATCCCACATACTATCAGTAGGACTTATCACTGTTGATGTTGACTTTGTTCACTCAGCTGTGATAATATTTGTCAGGTTTCTCCATGCTAAAGTTATTCATTTTCCCCCTTTCCTTACCTGCACTCTTTGGAAAGAAGTGGTAGTGTACAGCACATGTACAGGGGTGTATCTGCATAATTTATTTGGAGTTCTGCATAGGAGATTTATCTCTTCTTCATTTATTAATGTATTCATGCTATTATTGACTCATAGATAGTTTATACCAATACTGTATTTTTTTGCTCAAATTGTTCCAGTTTTGGTGATTGGGAGCTCTTTCGGATGACTATCCTTAGAAGTACTCCCAATATTGTAGGATTTATTTCTTTTGGGTACTTTTCTTCCTTACTAATGGTACAAGATGCTTATTGTCCATCTCTGTATCTTTGTGCTGTTACCTATTCAGATCTTTAGCCCCTCTCGTTGTAGTCTGTTTTCTTTTCCTTTTTTTGGGAGGGGGGGAGTAGGTTTTATTTTCTATGATTATAGGGCTCAGCTGAGTAGCCTCTGAAAGTCTGACCCTAAAGGGAATTTTTTTTTACTTTTAATTTTGCATGGGGAGGCACTGGGAATCGAAAACTGGTCTCCAGCATGGCAGGCAAGGACTCTGCCTGCTGAGCCACCATGGCCCTGTTTTCTTTTTGATGGATTTTTAGAGTTTCTTTATATTTTGAGTACAAGTCCTTTATCAGACACGTATTTTGCAAGTATTTTCTCACAATGTGACTTGTTTTTTCAATCTCTTAACAAGGTTTTTCACCGAGCACTTTAGAAATGAACTTCACACCTTACACAGAAATGAACTAAAAATGGATGGTAGACCTAACTGTTAAATTTGAAAGTATAAAATTGATTGAGGAACACAGAGGACACAATGCACATGACTCAGGTTGTTTTATTTATTTATTTATTTATTTATTTATTTATTTATTTATTTATTTATTTATTTATTAGGTGCATGGTCTGGGAATCAAACCCGGGTGCATCACGACTGAGTTTTTTAATGCAGCACCATTATATAGTCCATGAAACAGAAAATTGATAAGTTAGAATTTCATGGATTTCTAACTTTTTTAGTTATTCTCTTAATTCTTGCTTTGGGGATTACAATATATATCTTAATAGATTCTGCTTCAGATTTATACTAATTTAATTTCAGTAAGATATGGAAACTTTGCTGCAGTATAACTCAGTTCTTTTCCCCTTTTGATATTTGTATGTTACAAATGTATGATTTGTATGTTCTTTTTTATTTGTATATTACAAATCAAAGGATAGAATAGTATAATTACTGTTCTATACAATTTTATGTCCATTAAAGAAGCTAAGAAGAAAAAAAGAGAAAATATATTAACACAGTATTTATATTAATTTGCTTATTCATGCTTTGTAGTTCATGTCATTTCTTCCTGTGGATTTGAGCACTGTTTTAATTTCCTTACTCCAGTTTCCTTTCTGCTTTATTACCCCACCCCATCTTTGTGCTATTATTTTAAAATATATTTTTTATATTATAGGCCCAATTTAAGGATGAAGCTTTATGCATATTATTTTATGCAACTATTTTTAAGCAGTTTTATTGAGGTATATTCATATACCATACATTCCATCCAAAGTGTGCAGTCAGTAGCTTTTAATATAGTCAGAGTTGTGCATTTGTCACCAGAATCAATTTTAGAATATTTTCAGTACTCCGAAAGAAAAACCCTATATCCCTTAGGAGTTGCCTCTCAATCCCACCATCCTTCTCCAGTTCTACCTAACCACTAATCTGATTCTGTCTCTTTAGATTCTTTATATTTATATCTTATATAAATGGAATCATACAATATGTGTGCTTTGACTCTCATTCCTTTCACTAAGTACAATGCTTTTTTAAATTATTTTTTAATTAAAAGTAGGTTTACATTAGTCATGTAAAAAATACAATGTTTACACATACCACCACTGATGACACTTTGCATTGGTGCGGTACTTTGTTAAAATTGTTGAAAGAATATTAAAACATCACTGTTAACATTACTCCATAGTTTATGTTAGGTGTATTTTTCCCATAAACCACTCTGTTATCAGCACCTTATAATAGTGCCATACATTTGTTATAATTCATGAAAGAACATTCTTTTTTAATTTATTTATTAATTTAAAAATTAACAAACCAAATAAAACATCAACATATATAATCAGTAATTCACATCATCACTTAGTTGCATATTCATCATTTGAAAGAGCATTCTTATATTTTTGCTATTAACCATAGTCCATCATCCATAACAGAAATGAACTCAAAATGAATAGTAGACCTAACTGCATTATACAGTCCCATGTATTTTCTGACTTTCCTCCCAATGACATATGCAACCCCAAATTTGCCCTTTTATACACATGCACAAACATAATTTGGTGCTGTTAATTACACTTGCAATTAAGTGCTGCCATCACTATTATCCATTCCAAACCTTTACAATCAATCTAAATAGAAATTCTGCACAAATTTTACATCAGCTCCCCATTCTTTACTCTCATTCTATCCCCTGGTATAGTCTAACTATATGAGTATGCTTATTTGTAATTAGTTCATATCAGTGAGATCACACTATAGTTGTCTTCTGTCTGGCTTATTTCAGTCAGTATAATGTCCTCAAGTTTCACCCATGTTGTTCATTCCTTCTTACAGATGAATAATATTCCATCATATGTATTAGCAATTATGAACAATGCCACCATAAACATTGGTGTGAAAATGTCTATTTGAGTCCCTGCTTTCAGTTCTTCTTGGTATATACCTAGGAGTGGGATTTCCAGGTCATATGGCAGTAGTATACTTAGCTTCCTGAGGAACTGCCAAACTGTCTTCCACAGTGGCTGTGCCATTTTACATTCTCACCAGAAGTGAGTGAGTGTTCCTATTTTTGCACATCCTCTCCAACACTTGTAGCTTTCTTTTTAAAAAATAGGGGCCGTTCCAGTAGGTTTGAAATGATATCTCATTGTGGCTTTGAGTTGTATTTCCCTAATGGCTGGTGGTGCTGGTCATCTTTTTTTTTTTTAATTTTAAAAAAAATTTTTTATGATACATAGCCACATACAAACACAAACATTCTTACCATATGATCATTCCATTCTTGTAATATAATCAATAACTCACAATATCACATAGTTGTATATTCATCAACATGATCATTTCTTTTTTAAATTTTTATTAATAAACCAATCAATTATACAATATGAACATTCTTTTTTCATCACATAGTTGTGTATTCATCATCATGATCATTTCTTAGAAAATTGCATCAATTCAGGAAAAAAGAAAACAGAAAAACTTCATACATACCATACCCTTTACTCCTCCCTTTCATTGATCACTAGCATTTCAATCTACTAAATTTATTTTAACATTTGTTCCCCCTGTTATTTATTTATTTTTAATCCATATGTTTTACTCATCTGTCGATGAGATAGATAAAAGGAGCATCATACACAAGGTTTTCACAATCACAGTCACATTGCAGAAGCTATGTCATTATACAATCATCTTCAAGAAACATGGCTACTGGAGCACAGCTCTACATTTTCAGGCAGTTTCCTCCAGCCTCTCCATTACACCTTAACTAAACAGGTGATATTTATTTAATGTGTAAGAATAACCTCTAGGATAATCTCTTGACTCTGTTTGGAATCTCTCAGCCATTGACACTTTGTCTCATTTTGTTCTTTCCCCATTTGGTTGAGAAGGTTTTCTCAATCCCTTGATGCTTAGTTCCAGCTCATTCTAGGATTTCTGTCCCACATTGCCAGGAAGGTCCACACCCTGGGAGTCATGTCCCACGTAGAGAGGTGGAGGGCAGTGAGTTTGCTTGTCATCTTGGCTGAGAGAGAGACCACATCTGAGCAGCAGAAGGGGTTCTCTTGGGGGTGACTCTTAGGCCTAGTTTTAAGTAGGCTTAGCCTGTCTTTTGTGGGGTTAAGTTTCATATGGTTGGAGGCGGTGCTGAGCACCTTTGCATGTGCTTTTTAGCTATTTTTATTTCCTCTTTGAAAGAATGTCTGTTCAAGTCTTTTGCTGCTTTTTAAAAACAGGGTCGCTTGTTTTTTCATTGTAGAGTTATAAGATTGCTTTATATATTCTGGATATTAAGCCTTTATAGTATATGGGGTTTCCAAATATTTTCTCTCATTGGGTAGGCTGCCTTTTCATTTTCTTAACAAAGTCCTTTGAAGTACCATCTTTTACATTTTGAGGAGGTTCCGTTTATCTATTGTTGTTGTTATGTTGCTTGTGTTTTGGGTCTAAAGTGTAAGAAACCATTGCCTACCACAAGATTGTGAAGATGCTTTCCTGCATTTTCTCTAGGAGTTTTATGGTCCTGGTTCTTATACTTAGGTCTTTGATCCATTTTGAGTTAATTATTGTATAAAGTGTGTAATAGGAGTCCTCATTCATTCTTTTGCAGATGGATGTTCAGTTGTTCCAGCACTGTTTGTTGAAGAGACTGTTCTATCCAATATCAGTGGAAAGATAGCCTTATCAGGTATCAGTCAGTCATAGATGTGAGGGTATATTTCTGAACTCCCAATTTGATAACATTGTCAGTATGTGTATCTTTCATTTATTTCAGCTCTAATCTTTGTTATATCCTTCCTTCTTCTTATGTTCAGATTAGTCTGCACCTCTTATTCTGGTTCCTAAAGGAGTGCAATTGGGTCTTTGATTTAGCTCTTTCTTTTTGAATGTAAGCATTTAGGGCTATAAGTTTCTCTCTCAGCACTACCTTCACTGCATCCTATAAGTTTGGGAATGTTGTATTCTCCTTTTCATTCATCTTAAGATACTGACTGATTTCTCTTGCAACTTGTTCTTTGACCCACTGATTGTTTAAAAGTGTGTTGTTTAAATTTTGTGTATCTGTGAATCTTCCTGTTCTCAACCTGTTTTTTTTTGTTTTTGTTTGTATGCTGTATGGTGGGGATCACGTTTCATCCTTTTTCCATGTGAGTATCCTATTCTTGCAGCACCATTTGTTGAATTTTTGTTTGTTTGATTTTTCTTTGTTTGTTAGGTTGTTTGTTTCTCTGAAAGTGCATGGGCCAGGAATCAAACCTGCATCTCCCGCATGGTATGCAAGTATTCTACCACTGAAATACCCTCACACCCCCATCTCCACCTGTTTATTTCTAGTTTCATTATATTATGGTGAGAGAAGGTACTTTGCATAATTTCAATCTCTTTAAATTTTGAGATGTGTTTTGTGACCCAACATTTTGTTTATCCTGGAGAATGATTTTTGAGCACTTGAAAACAATGTATATTCTGTTTTTGGGGTACAATGATCTATATATGTCTGTTAGGTCTAGTTCACTTATTATATTATTCAAATTCTCTGTTTCCATAATGATCTTCAATAAATGTATTTGAGAGTGATGTATTGAAATCTACCACTATTATGTAGTGGCATCTATTTCTCCCTTCAGTTTTGCCAGTGTTTGCCCCACATATTTTGGGGCACTATGGTTAGGTTCACATATATTTATGGCTGTTATTTCTTCATGATGGATTGCCCCTTTTATTAATATATAGTGTCCTTTGTCTCTTATAACAGCTTTGTTTTTAAAGTCTGTTTTATCTGATATTAGTATTAGTACCCCAGCTTTTTTTTTGGTTACTGTTTGCATGGAATATCGCTTTTCAGCCTTTTATTTTCAACCTATTTCTGTCTTTAGGCCCAAGGTGAGATTCTTGTAGACATCATATTGTTGGATCATACATTTTTATCCATTGTGCCAATCTATGTCTGATTAGGGAGTTTAATCCATTCACATTCACTATTATTACAGGAAAGGCGATACTTCAGCATTTTAACTTTGTTTTTTAAACTTTTTTTATTGTGAACTATAACATATATACAAAAAAGCAATACATTTTGAAATGCATTATGACAAGTAGTTATAGTACAGATTTCAGAGTTTGGTATGGGTTATAGTTCCACAATTTCAGGTTTTTCCTTCTAGCTGCTCCAAGACCCTGGAGACTAAAAGAAATATCTGTGTAATTATTCAGCAGTCATATTCATTTGTTAAATCCTATATTCTTTGTTATAATTCCTCCTTCTCCTTTATTCATTCTCTCAGTCTTTAGAGGCATTTGGCCTATTCCCATTCTAACTTTTTCATGTTGAAATTGGGTATCAATAATATGAGATAGGATGATAGAATAAATTGATATTACGGAGAGGCTGACTCCTCTGTGTTTCAGAACTTACCTGGCCTAGGAACCATCTGGAGGTTGCAGGTTTTTTGAAAGTAAACTTAGTGTGTGAAACTTTTGTAGAATCTCAGATGCATTCCTAGGTATTCTTTAGGGTTAACAGGAATAGTTTTAGTTGGAGTTTGACAAACCATGGTAATTATTAATATCTCAATGAAGTTTGTGTAAGAGTACCATCCAGAATAGCTTCTTGACTCTAATTTAAACTCTCTTAGCCACTGATACCTTATTTTGTTATGCTTCTTTTTCCCCCTTTTGGTTAGCCAGGGCCAGGCTCATCCCTGGGAGTCATGTCCCATGTTGCAAAGGAGACTTTCACATTCCCTTGTATGTCATGTCCCACATAGAGGGGAGGGTAATGGTTTTCCTTGCAGAGTTGGGCTTAGAGAAAGAGGGGCCATGTTCTAGTCTGCTAGCTGATGGAATGCAATATACCAGAAATGGAATGGCTTTTAAAAGGGGAATTTAATAAGTTGCTAGTTTACAGTTCTAAGGCGGAGAAAATGTCCCAATTAAAACAAATCTATAGAAATGTCCAATCAAAGGCATCCATCCAGGGAAAGATACCTTGGTTCAAGAAGGCTGATGAAGTTCAGGGTTTCTCTCTGAAGTGACAAGGCACATGATGAACACAGTCAGGGCTTCTCTCTCAGCTGAAAGGGCACATGGTGAACACAGTATCATCGGCTAGCTTTCTCTCCTGGCTTCCAGTTTCATGGAGCTCCCTGGGAGGCATTATTATTCTTCATCTCCAAAGATCGCTGGCTCTTGGACTCTGCTTCATGGTGCTGCAGCATTCTCTGCTCTCTCTGAATCTCCTTCATTCTTCAGAATGTTTCCTCTTTTATAGGACTCCAGAAACTTATCAAGACTCACCCAAATGGGTGGAGACACATCTCCTCTAATCCAATTTAACAGCCACTCCTGATTGGGATATATCTCCAGGAAGATTATCTAATTACAGATTCAAACATACAGTATTGAATAAGGATTATTCTGCTATTACAAAATCGCATTTTGATTAAAACATGGCTTTTCTAGGGTCCAAACATCCTTTTGAACCAGCACAGGCCATATCTGAGCAGCAAAAGAGGTTCCCTGGAAGTAACTCTTAGGCATAAATATAGGTAGGCTTAGCTTCTTTGCTACAGAAATGAACTTCATAAGAGCAAGCCTCAAGATCGAGGACTTGGCCTATTGACTCACAAATCCATAATGTTTGAGACAGTATAAGTGGTTTTCCTGGTGATAAAGTTTAATAGTTTCATATTCTTTTCTCCAGCTCCTCAAGGGACTTTGCCAATACTTTTTAATTGTCTACCCAACATACTCTGGGATGTACCCAGGTATTACATTAAGCTAAACTGAATTACAAGCCCTTATACCCATTCTGGGTGCCATATGTTTGGGTTGTTTAAATGAGCTATCCAGACAGGTTGAGTTAGATTATGCACTACAGAAAATTTAGGTTTTGGACAAAATTAACTTCTCTTCCTTTAGTCTCATATAGTAGGTGAAGTTCTAAAATACAGATGTCACCCTTACCTCTGTATTCTGATTTATCTGATTCCCAACCAGATTGGGTTTGTTCTTACCTCTAATTGAAGCCTGATATATTTTTTGGTTTAACAGTTATACATAGCAAAACTGACTTGCAGAGCTGTGAAACTCCAACTCTGAGTCTTAGGTGTCATACAGTAGAGTTCTAGGGAGATACTGTATGTTTATATGTCTAATGCATATATAGTACAGCATCTCAAAATCTAAGACTGCCATTTACAGTTCCAAACTAAATGTCACTGCACTATATGAGCTTATAATCTAGGCCCCAATTTTCTTAGAAGTATTTCCTAAGAGACCATACAATATTTGTTCTTTTGTTTCTGGCTTATTTTGCACCACATAATGTCCCTAAAGTTCATTTACCTCATTGCATGCCTCACGACTTTGTTCCATTCTGTAGCTGCACAGTATTCCATCATATGTATATTCCACAGTTTGCCATTCTACTTCTCAGTCAATAAATCTTTCAGTCACCTTCATCCATTGGGCATTATGGATAATCTCCAGAGTAAACAGTCCATGTCTCACATTATACTTACTTAATTGTACACTCATCAAAACTCTCAATTTTAGTTTCTGAAAGAGAAAAATAACTGATAAACATACCTCACTACATAGAAAATCCAAACTTCCCCTTAACTCTTGTCCTTACCCCCAATTATTTGATGCTGGTATTGCTGTGTTACTGTTGATGTCTTCCTGTTAAATACAGCACATATTATGAAATAGTAATTTCCCCCATACCCCTCTATTATTGATTCTTTGTACAAGATTCATACCTTTGAAGTAGTTCATAGAAGAATTTATTTATATTTATAGGGTTAATCGGTGAGATTCATGGCTCTGTACAACCCCTTTCAATCATGGTCACCTTTAATAGACCAATATTATTTATAAATCCATTAATGAACTGCCTGCCCTATTGTTCATTTCCTCATTTAAGTTCAGCCTCATGAGCCAACAGATCATCCATCTCTAGCTTCTGTGTATCTCTATGTCCCCTGTATACTACATTATAAGCCTTTGAGTTTATCTTTACCGAGAGCATAATAGTGAAATCATATGGTATATGTCCTTTTGTGTCTGACTTATTTCACTCAGCATCATGTCCTCAAGGTTCATCCATGTTATCATATGCTTCAAGACGTCTTTTAGTCTTAACTGCAACATAATATTCCATTGTATGTATGTACCACATTTTGTTTATCCACTCATCTGTTGATGGACACTTAGAGTGTGTATATCTTTTGGCAATTGTGAATAATGCACCTATGAACATCAGTGTGCAAATAGTTCGTATTACTGCTTTCAGCTCTTCTGGGTATATAACGAGTAGTGGTATTACTGGGTCATAGGGCAACTCAATATTTAGTTTTCTAAGGAACTGCCAAGCTGTCTTCAACAGTGGCTTTACCATTTACAGTTCCACCAACAGTGATTGTGTTCCAATTCTTCCACATCCTTTCCAACCTTTGTAGTTTCCATTTGTTTAATAGTAGCCATTCTTATAGGTGTGAGGTGATATCTCACTGTAGTCTTGATCTGCATTTTCCTTGTAGGTAATGAAAATGAGCACCTCTTTATGTGCTTTTTAGCCATCTGTGTTTGCTCTTTGGAAAAATGTGTATTCGTATCTTTAGCCCATTTTATAATTGGGTTGTTTGTTCTTTTACTGCTGAGTTGTATGATTTCTTTATGTATACAGGATATAAAACCTTTATCCAGTGTGCTGATTTGAAAGGATTTATGTACCCTAGAAAAGCCATGTTTTAATCTTAGTCCCATTTTGTAAAGGCAGCTGTTTCTTCTGATCCCTATTCACTGCTGTATGTTGGAAACTTTAATTAGATTATCTCCATGGAGATATGATTCATATCTCAGTTGTGAGTATTAAACTTGAATAGATGGAGACATGTCTCCAGCCATCCTGCATGGGTTTTGATTAGTTTACTGGAATCCTATAAAAGAGGAGACATTTCTGAGAGAGCTCCTTTTTGAGAACAAGAGAGCCACAGAACCATGACAGAAGGAAGAGAGAACCACAGAATCCACCAGTCAGTGACCTCTGGAGATGGAGAAAAATGCTTCCCAGGGGGGTTCACAAAGCAAGAGGCCCAGAAAGAAAGCTAGAAGATGCTGCCATGTTTGCCATGTGCCCTTCCAGCTGAGAAAGAAAAGCTGAACATCATTGGCCTTCTTGAACCAAGGTATCTTTCCATGGATGTCTTAGATTGGATATTTCTGTAGACTTGTTTTAATTTGGACAATTTCACAGCCTCAGAACTGTAAACTAGCAATTTATTAAATTCCCCTTTTTAAAAGCCGTTCCATTTCTGGTATATTGCATTCTAGGAGCTAGCGAACTAAAACATCTGATATGTGATTTGTAAATATTTTCTCACATTTGGTTGGCTGCATCTTCACCCTTATGAAAAAGTCCTTTGAGGTACAGAAGCTTTTTATTTTGAGAAATTCCTATTTATCTATTTTTTCTTTCCTTGCTTGTGCTTTGGGTATAAAGTTTAAGCAGCTACTTTCTATTACTAGGTCTTGAAGATGTTTCCCTGTTTTTCTTCTAGGAGTTTAATGGTACTGGTTCTTATATTTAGGCCTTTGATCCACTTTTGACTGGATTTTTGTATAGGGTATAAGGTAAGAGTCCTCTTTCATTTTTTTGATATTGATATCCTGTTCCCCGTGCCCATTTGTTGAAAAGCCTATTCTGCCCCTGTTCAGTGGATTTGGGGACCTTGTCGAAGAACAGTTGATCATAGATTTGGTGGTCTATCTCTGCATTCTTGATTTGATTCCATTGGTCAATACTTCTATCTTTTTGCCAAAATAAAACTGTTTTGGCCACTGTGGCTTTATAATAAGTTTTAAAATCAGTAAGTATTAGTCCTCCCACTTTTGTTCTCTTATAGGATATTTTAGCTATTTAAGGTTTCCTTCCTTCCAAATGAATTTGGTGTTCTGTTGAATCTGTAGATCAATTTGGGTAGAACTGATATCTTAACTGCAGTTAACCTTTCTATACATGGTCAGAGAATGTCTTTCCTCCTATTAAAATCTTCTTTGATTTCTTTTAGCAATGCTTTGTTGTCTTCTGTGTACTGGCCCTCTACATACCTGGTTAAGTCTATGCCTCAAAACTTGATTCTTTTAGTTGCTATTTTGAATGGAATTTCCCCCTTAATTCTCTCCTCAGTTAGGTCATTGCTTATTTATAGATACAGTATGGATTTTTGGACATTAGTATTGTATTTGGCCACTTTGAAGAATATGTTTATTAGCTCAAGAAGCTTTGTCGTAGAGTTCTCAGGACATGTAGTATCATGTCATCTGCAAATAATGAGTTTTACTACTTCCTTCCCTATTTGCATGCCTTTAACTTCTTTTGTCTGCCTTATTACTCTACCTAGAACTTCTAGTACAATGTTGAATAATGGTGGTGACAGAGGGCATCATTGTCTCATCTTTATTTAGAGGGAAGTCTTTCAGTCTCTCACCAGTTACAGTGCTGGATATGGCTTTTTCATATATGCTGTTTATCATTTTGAGGAAGATTCAAAAAGGATGTAAGCCAATCACCTAGAGGAAGTAATGGAAGAACAGCAAACTAATCCCAAATCAAATAGAAGAAGAGAAATAACAAAGATTAAAGCAGAAATAACTGAATTGGAGAAAAAATACAATAGAATCAATAAAACCAAAAGTTGGTTCATTAAGAAAATCAGTAATATTGATGGACACCCACTAGACTGACAAAACAAAAAAGACAGAGGATGTAAATAAACAAAATCAGAAATGAGAGGTGTGTGGTTTGTATGCTGCGATGGTGGGGTTTACATTTTGTTTTGTATGCTGCATGGTGGGGGTTACATTTCATTCTTTCTCCATGTGAGTAGCCTGTTATTGCAGTGCTGTTTGTTGAATTTTTGTTTGGTTCATCTTCTAGTTTGCTAGCTGCTGGAATGTAACATGCCAGAAATAGAATGGCTTCTAAAAAGGGGAAAAATCAAGTCAAAGTGGATCAAAGACCTAAATATAAAATTTTGCAGGTTTACAGTTCTAAGGCCGAGAAAAGGTCCCAATTAAAGTAAGCCTATAAAAATGTCCAAATTAAGGCACCAACAAGAGGTTACCTTCACTCAAGAAAGGCTGGTAACATTCAGGGTTTTGCTCTCAACTCAAAGGTACATGGTGAACATGGTAATGTCTGCTAGCTTTCTCTCCAGGCTTCTTATTTCATGAAGCTCTCATGAAGATGTTTTCCTTCTTCATCTCCAAAGGTCTCTGGCTTGTAGACTCTCTCTCATGGATCTATATGGCTCTGCTCTCTCAGAATATGAAGACTTTTCCAAAATGCTTCCTCTTTTAAAGGATTCTGGTAAACTAATCAAGAGCAACCTGGAATGGGTGGAGTTATATCTCCATCTGATCAAAATTAGTACCCCCAATTGGGTGTGTCACGTTTCCTTAGAGATAATCTAATTAATGTTTCCAACATACAGTACTGAAAGAGTTTAAAATAAAGTGTTGCTCCCACAAAATTACATTAGGATTAAGCCATGGCTTTTCTGGGTACACAAATCCTTTCAAATCAGCACTGTTGGGTTTTTGTTTATTTGTTTTGCTTCTTTGTTTTTTGGGGGGAAGAGCATGGGACTGTAATTGAACCCAAGTCTCCCACATGACAGGCAAGAGTTCTACCACTGAACTACCATTGAACCCCCCTCAGTTCCTACTTTTTGAAGTGTTTTATCAGAAAAGGACAGTGAACTTTGTCGAGTACTTTTTCCTCATCAATCAAAATGACTGATTTTTCCCTTCTGAATTGCTAATGTGCTGTATTACATTGATTTTCTTGTGTTGAACCACTCTTGCATTCCTGGTATAAACCGCATTTGGATGTTGTATATAATTCTTTAATTGGATTATTGGATTTGATTTGCTAATATTTATTGAGAATTTTTGTATCTATATTCATTAAGGAGTTTGGCCTGTAGTTTTCCTTTCTTACAGCATCTTTACCCAGTTTTGGTATTAGAGTAATGTTATCTTCATAAAATGAGTTAAGTAGTATTCTCTTTCCCACAATTTTTGGAAAGTGTTTGAACAAATTGGTTTTAGTTCTTTTTTAAATGTTTGATAAAATTCTCCTGTAAAACCATCTGGCCCTGGGCTTTTCTTTACAGGAAAATTTTTGATGACTGATTGAATCTTTTCTTGTGATAGGTTTATTGAGGCCTTCTATTTCTTCTCCAGTCAGTGCAGGATGTTCTTGTATTTCTAGGAATTTGGCCCTTTCATCTAAATTGTCTAGATGTTGGCAATGTTGTTCACAGTATTCTCCTGTGATTTTTTTTTATTTCTTCTGGTCCATGGTAACCACACCCCCCTCATTTCTGATTTTGTTTATTTACATCCTCTGTCTTTTTTGCTTTGTCAGCCTAGCTGGGGGTTCATCAATATTACTGATTTTCTTAATGAACCAATTTTGGTTTTATTGATTCTATTGTATTTTTGTTCTCCAATTCAGTTATTTCTGCTTTAATCTTTGTTATTTCTCTTCTTCTATTTGATTTGGGACTAGTTTGCTGTTCTTCCATTACTTCCTCTAGGTGAGCGGCTTACATCCTCAATTTTTGCTCTTTCTCTTTTTAGAAAGACATATAGGGCAATAAATTTCCCTCTCAGCACTGCCTTTGCCATGTTCATAAGTTCCAATATGTTGTATTCTCATTTTCATTCATCTCCAGATATTTCCCAATTTCTCTAGCAATTTCTTCTTTACCCACTGATTGTTTAAGAGTGTGTTATTTATTCTACATATATCTGTGTACGTTCTGTGTACATTCTGGTTCTTTGGTGGTTCTTGTTTTCCAGCTTAATTCTTTTGTTATCAGAGAAAGTGTTTTGAGTAATTTCAATCTTTTAAAATTTATAAAGACTTGTTTTGTGCCCCCTGCATATAATTTATCCTGGAGAACATTCATAAGCACTAGAAAAGAATGTGTGTCCTGGGTTTTTTGGGCATAGCAATCCATATATGTCTGTTAGGTCTAATTCATTTGTCAAATGGTTTAACTTCGATATTTCCTAGTTGATCCTCAATCTGGTTCTATCTATAGAAGAGAGTGGTGAATTTAATTCTTCCGGCATTATTGTTGAAACACTTATTGCTCCCTTCATTTTTGCTAATGTTTGCCTCATGTTCTTTGGAATTCCTTGATTGGGAACATACACATTTATGACTGTTATTTCTTCTTGGTGAATTGTCCCTTTTATTAATATGTAGTGGCCTTCCTTGGCCCTTATGATATATTTGCATTTAAAGTCTATTTTGTCTGCTCTTAGCATAGCTATTCCTGCTTTCTTTAAGTATTTATGGAACAACTTCTTCCATCTTTTCAATTTTAATCTACTTGTATCCTTGGGTCTAAGATGAATACCTTAAAAGCAACATATAGATGGATCATATTTCCTAATCTATTCTGTAAATCTTTCTTTCAATTGGTGAGGTTAGTCTATTAGTATTCTAAGTTATAACTGTAAATATATTTCTTGAATCTATTGTATTTTCCTTCAGCTTTTATTTGTCAGATCTGTATTCTTCTCCCTTTCTCTTTTTATCCTTTTAGTCACCCTTTTGTACCCAACTGCAGACTTCCCCATCCTGTCTCTTTTTTTCAGCCAACAGAACTTCCTTTATTATTTCTTTTTTTATCATTTCTTTTTTATTTAAGAAAACAATACACTTAGAACCACCAACAATGGATATCTTAATTAGCTTAACCATAGGCATATTTAAATAAACCATCCATATAATCATTGTAAAGCCTGTCTTGTTTATGCAGTAAGTTTCTGTGCTGGTCTGAATCTGTGGTGGACCCCAGAAAAGCCATGCCCTTTGACCCTCATTCAATATTGCTCGGTGGGAGCATTTTAATTGTTTCCATGAAGATGTGACCCACCCAATTGTGGGTGGTAACTTTTGATTAGATGATTTCCATGGAGGTTTGTCTCTACCCACTGAAGGTAGAGTTGCTTGCTGGAATCCTTTAAAAGAGGAAACATTTTGGAGAGAGCCCCTTTTGGTAGAGCCACTGAAAGCCAACAGACACCACCATGTTCGCCATATGCCCTTCCAGCTGAGACACAAACATTGAATGTCATTGGCCTTCTTGAACCAAGGTATCTTTCCCTGGATGCCTTAAATTGGACATGTCTATAGGTTTGTTTTAATTGTGACATTTTCTTGGCCTTAGAACTGTAAACTAGCAACTTATTAAATTCCCCTTGTTAAAAGCCATTCCATCTCTGGTATATTGCATTCCAGCAGCTAGCAAACTAGAACAGTTTCATAAATCAATTGAAAATTAAGGCAACAAGGAAAGAAGTCTACAAGTTCAGATAGCAAAGTGGCTATACCTGCCCTGAAACAAATCACTGCTCTGAGTCCCCCACCCTGTATCCTGCTCCCTGCTGTACAACCATCCCATAAACACAAGGCCTTAGACTACTGAAAGAAAGAAAATCCCAAAGTAAATCAATCAAGATATTTACATGCCACGAAAACAGCAGATCACTAAGCATATCACAATGCAGACAGATATAGCCCTGCCTAATGACCAAATTAAATTACCAGAGGAGACAGAGATGTTGAAACAACTAATCAAAGATGTTCATACCATTCTACTTAATAAAATAAGTGGGATAGCAAATGGCATAAAGGAGATCAAGAAGACAGTAGAAGAACAGTGTGCTGGTTTTAAAGGATGTATGTACCCTAGAAAAGCCATGTTTTATTCCTGATCCCATTTTGTAAAGGCAACTGTTTCTAATAATCCCTATTCAGTACTGTATGTTTGAAATTGTAATTAGATCATCTCCCTGGAGATATGATTTAGGGAATCACATCTTGATGTGATCTTGATGGGATCTTGAGTGATCAGGAGGGTTATCCAAATGGATTAGGTGGAGACATGAGTCCACCCATTCAAGTGGGTCTTGATTAGTTTCTGAAGTCCTATAAAAGAGGAAATATTTTGGAGAATGAGAGAGATCCAGAGAGAGCAGAGAAGAACAACATAGCCACAAGAAGTAGAGAACCCACCAGCCAGTGACCTTTGGAGATAAAGAAGGAAAACACCTCCCAGGGAACTTCATGAAACAGGAAACCAGGAAGAAAAGCTAACAGATGATGCCATGTTTACCATGTGCCCTTCCAGCTGAGAGAGAAGCATGACTGTGTTCGCTTTGTGCCTTCTCACTTGAGAGAGAAACCCTGAACTTCATCGGCCTTCTTGATCCAAGATGTCTTTATCTGGATGCCTTTGATTTGGACATTTCTATAAACTTATTTTAATTGGGACATTATCTTGTCCTTAGAACTGTAAACTAGCAACTTATTAAATTCCCCTTTTAAAAAGCCATTCCATTCCTGGTATATTTCATTCTAGCAGCTAGCAAACTAAAACAAACAGTGAGTAAAAAAGTATTTGCAAAGTCCCCTTGGGGGAATGGTGAGAAAGGGGGAAAATTCACCTTCCCCAAGTGGAGAATTCTTGATATTCTTACAAGCAGTGGGGACAACCAAAGCAATAGCTCAGCCCCCAATCTTGGGGTTTGTTCATATGAAACAATCCCACAAAGGATAGGCCAAGCCTACTTAAAATTAGACCTACCAGTCACCCCCAAGAGAACCTCTTTTATTGCTCAGAGGTGGCCTCTCTCTCCAGCCAAGACAACAAGCAAACTCACCACCCTCCCTGTCTATGTGGGACATGACTCCCAGTGGTGTGGACCTTCCAGCAACATGGGACAGAAATCCTAGAATGAGCTGAGATTCAGCATCAAGGGATTGAGAAAACCTTCTCGACCAAAAGGGGGAAGAGCAAAATGAGACAAAATAAAGTCAGTGGCTGAGAGAGTCAAGAGGTTATCTTGGAGGTTATTCTAATGCATTAAATAGATGTCACCTATTTAGTCTAGATGTAATGGAGAGGCCTGAGGGAACTGCCTGAAAAGGTAAAGCTATGTTCCAGTAGCCATGTTTCTTGAAGATGATTGTATAATGATATAGCTTTCACAATGTGACTGTGTGATTGTGAAAACCTTGTGTATGATGCTCCTTTTATCTACCTTATCAACTGATGAATAAAATGTATGGATTAAAAATAAATAATAGGGAGGCCAAATGTTAAAATAAATTTAGTAAATTGAAATGCTAGTGGTCAATGAAAGGGAGGGGTAAGAGGTATGGTATATATGAATTTTTTTCTGTTTTCTTTTTATTTCTTTTTCTGAATTGATGCAAATGTTCTAAGAAATGACCATGATGATGACTATGCAACTATGTGATGGTATTGTGAATTACTGAATATATATGTAGAGAGGAATGATCATATGTTAAGAATGTTTTTGTTAGTTGTTATTTTTTTAAAAAAAATTAATAAAAAGTAATTTTTTATAAAAGGAGACAGTAGAAGAGCACAGAAAGGAATTTGAAAGAATGAATGGAAAAATAGTGGATATCATAGAGATTAAAGACTCTTGACCAAATAAAAAACATAGTAGCGGCACACAACACCAGATTTGAAGGGACAGAAGAAAGAAAAAGTGATATAGAGGACAGGATAAATGACTTTGAAGACTCAAAACAGAAGTTGGAAGAAAAGATGGAAAAAATTGAATTGGATCTCAGGGAAGCGATAGACAAAACAAAGGGCACAAATATAAGAAATATTGGTGTCCCAGAAGGAGAAGGGAGGAATAAAGGGCTAGGAAGAGTAGTTGAAGATATATGGGGGAAAACTTCCCAGCCTTCATAAAGGACATAAATATACAAATCAAAGAAACTCAAAGAACTCCAAACAGAATAAGTCCAAATAGGCCTGCCCCAAGACACATACTAATCAGTCTGTCAAATGTTGAAGAGAAGCAGAAAATCCTGAAAGTGGCAAGAGAAAAACAATCTGCCACATACAAGGGAAATCAAGTAAGACTGGATTCAGACTACTGAACTAGCACCATGGAGGCAAGAAGGCAGTGGTAGGATATATTCAAGATCCTGAAAGAGAAAGACTTCCAGCCAAGAATTTTGTACCTAGCCAAATTGTCCTTCAAAATTGAGGGAGAGATTAAAGTTTTCACAAAGAAGTCCTGAAAGAATTTGTCAACAAGAGACCAGCCTTACAAGAAATACTAAAAGGAGTTCTGCCAGCTGAAAAAACAGAAGAGGGAGGTCTGGAGGAGGGCACAGATTTGAAGAGTATCACTAAGGGTAATTTAAAGAATACAAAGAGAAGGAGGGAAAATGATATATAGATCTTACAAATAAAATAAAAAGGGTAAGATGGTGGAATCAAGAAATGCCTTTTCAGTAATAACTTTGAATGTTAACAGACTGAACTTACCTTTAAAAGGTACAGATTGGCAGAATGTACTAAGAAACATAATCCAGTTATATGCTGCTTACAAGAGACTAATCTTAGACACAAGGATACAAATAGATTGAAAGCAAAAGGATGGAAAAAGATTTTCCATGCAAGTTATAACCAAAAGAAAGCAGGAGTAGCTATAGTAATATTGGACAAAATAGACTTTAAATGTAAAGACATCATAAAAGACAAAAAAGGACACTACATACTAATTTAAGGGTCAGTTCACCAGGAAGAAATAACAATCATAAATGTTTATGCTCCCAATCAAGGAGCTCCAAAGTACATCAGACAGACATTGGCAAAATTGAAGGAAGCAGTAGCTGTTTCAACAATAATAGTAGGAGACATCAATACACCACTCTCCTCTATAGATAGAACAACCAGACAGAAGATCAACAAGGGAATAGAGAAGTTAAACAATCTGATAAATTAATTAGACCTAAGAGACATATATATGTCATTGCACCCCAAAGCACAAGGATATACATTCTTCTCTAGTGCTCATGGAACATTCTCCAGGATAGATCATATGCTGGGACACAAAACAGGCCTTTATAAATTTAAAAACATTGAAATTATTCAAAGCACTTTCTCTGATCACAGTGGGATGAAGCTGGATCTCAATAACCACCAAAGAATGAGAACATTCACAAATATATGGAGATTAAATAACACACTGTTAAAACAACTAGTGGGTCAAAGAAGAATTTGCTAGAGAAATCATTAGCTCTCTGGAGATGAATGAAAATGAGAATACAACTTATCAGACCTTATGGGATGTGGCAAAGGCTGTGCTGAGAGGGAACTTTATTGCACTAAATGCCTATATTAAAAAACAAGAAAGAGCAAAAATCGAGGACTTAACAGCACACCTGGAGGAACTTGAGAAAGAACAGCAAACTAACCCCAAAGCAAATAGGAGAAGAGAAATAACAAAGATTAAAGCAGAGATAAATGAATGGGAGAACAAAAGAACAATAGAAAGAAT
Organism: Myrmecophaga tridactyla; assembly: GCA_004026745.1. Taxonomy (NCBI): domain Eukaryota; kingdom Metazoa; phylum Chordata; class Mammalia; order Pilosa; family Myrmecophagidae; genus Myrmecophaga; species Myrmecophaga tridactyla. The sequence goes on from PVIY010019942.1 coordinate 24,402, forward strand.
CAATAAAACCAAGTTGTTTCTGTGAGAAAATCAGTAAAATTGATGGACTACTTGTAAGACTAACAAAGAAAAAAGAGACAGAATATGAATAAACAAAATTAGAAATGAGAAGGAGTGCACTACCACAGACCCTGAAGAAATAAAACATAAAAGGATACTATGAATAAACTATATGCCAACAAACTAGGCAACTTAGATGAAATGGGAACAGCAATCATATAATTTTTAAATAGAGATAGTTACACATTTTTGTTTCAAATATGGATGTCTTTTTTTTTTTCCTCTGTGCTTCATAACTACTTGGTCTAGAACCTCCAGAAAAATTTGTATAAACATAGCAAGAATGGGTGTGCTGGTTTAAATCTGTTACGAACCCCAGGAAAGGTATGTCATTCAATATTTATGGGTGGCAGCTTTCAGATCGTTCCCATGGAGATGTTACCTACCGAATAATTTGTGGTAACATTTTTTTTAAGTATTATAATCCTTTATTTTTTAACTTTTTTTATTGTGAAATAGATACAAAACAATAAATTTCCATGTATATTTTAAAAAGTCATTGTAGAATAGATTTTAAAGTTTGGTGTATGTTACAGTTCCAGGATTTTTCGTTTTTTTCTTCTAGCAGCTACAAGACACTGGAGACCAAAAGAAATATCAATATAATGATTCAGCAGTCATACTCATTTGTTAAATCCTATCTTCTCTGTTATACCCTTTCTTCTCTATAAGTAGCATATATACATAAAAGCAATAAATTTCAGAGTACATCACAATAATTAGTAGGAGAACAGATTTCAGAGTTTGGTATGGGTTACAATTCCAGTTTTAAGTTCTTATTTATAACTGCCCTAAGGTACTGTAGGCTAAAAGAAATATCAGTATAACAATTCAGCACTTTACTCATTTGTTAAATCCAACTTTCTCTTTATAACTCCACCATCACCTCTGATCTTTCTAGCCCACTCTTTAGGGACATTTGGGCTATGCCCACTCTAACTTTTGTAGAATGGGTCTGTTGATAATATGGGGTAGTGGATAGAACTAGTTGATGTTCTGGAAAGGCTGGCCCCTCTGCATTTCAAGATTTATCTGGTCTAGGGACCCATCTTGAGGTTGTAAGTTTTGGAGAGTTACCCTGGTGCATGGAAACTTTATAGAATCTTATATAATGCCCTAGGTATTCTTCTAAGATTGGAGGAATCATTTTGGTTGGGGGTTGGCAAGTTATGATAAGTGGCAGTGTCTATCTGAAGCATGCAAAAGAGTGACCACCAGTGTAGTCTATTGACTCTATTTGAAATCTCTCAGCCACTGACACCTTATTTTTTACACTTCTTTTCCTCCTTTTGGTCAGGATGGCATTATTGATCCCATGGTGCTGGTGCCACACTCATCCCTGGGGCTCATCTCCCACACTGCCAGGGAGAATTTCATCCCTGGAATCATGTCCCATATAGTGAGGAGGGCAGTGGTTTCACTTGTAGAGTTGGGCTTAGGAATAGAAATGCCACATCTGTGCAACAAAAGAGGTCCTCCAGTGGTGACACTTAGGCATACCTATAGGTAGGTGAAGCTTCACTGCCACATTCATATGCTTTGCCAGAGCAAGCCTCAAGATCAAGGGCTTGGCCTATTGATTTGGGTGTCCCTAATGTTTAGCACAGTATCTAGGGTTTCCCCGGTGGTAAAGTTTAATAATTCCATAATTTTTCCCCCATTCCTCAAGGGACTTTGCCAACACTTTTTGATTATCTACTTCATATACTCTGGGATACGTCCAATCATATACAAGATTGAAGGCTTTCTTTCTTATTCTGGGCTCCCTGTGTTTGGATTGCTTAAATAATCTGCCTAGATAGGTTGAGTTAGATAAGGTGCGATGGAAAACCTAGGGTCTGGACATAATACAACTTTTTTTCTTTGGTCTCACAGAGTAGGTGAAGTTCTAAAATACATGCAATGAAAAAATAAATGAATGAATGAATGAATGGTAGGCCATGGTAGCTCAGCAGGCAGTGTTCTCACCTGCCATGCAATAGACCTGGATTAAATTCCTGGTATGCCTGCCCATGCAAAAAAATGAAATAATAAAATACATGAAATGTCTTCCTTACTTCTGTATTCTGAATTAGCTTAATCTAGACCTAATCAGCTTCATTCTTATCTCTAAATACCAAATTGTACATATTTAAAACAGCCCCTCAAAATCCAAAGATAACAATTACCACCCCAGACTAAATGTGAATGCTATAAGAGCTTACAAACTAGGCCCTAGTTTTCTTAATTATTTTCTAAGTGAGATCAAACAATATTTGCTCATTTCTTTCTGGCTTATTTTGCCTCACCAAATTTCCCACAGGTTCATTCACATCATTGCATGCCTCACAATTTCATTCTTTTTGTAGCAGCTCTGTGTTCAATTATTTGTTTTCACCATCATTCATCAGTCTTCTCAGGCACTGCATCTTTCAGCCACCTCTATCTACTGGGCCTCCTGTATAATGTCCAAAGTCAGCAGTCCATCAGCACTCTCAATTGTAGACTATTTCATTGTTCCCAAGCGAAAGATAGCTGATAAACACACCCTCACAGAATAGAAAATCCAAACCTCCCCCATCTTCTGTCCCTACCCCCATTATGTATCCCTGGCATTGCTGCGGTACTGTTAATATTTTCTGTTAAACATAGCCCAGAGAATGCAATAGCATTTTCCCTCTATGCTCCAAAATTATATACTCTTTGTACAAGATTCATCCTTTGCAGTAGTTCATGTAAAAACTTATTTATATTTGTAGTGTTAATTGGTGAGTCGCATAAGTCTAAACATCCCCTTTCAATCATACTCACCTTCAATATGTTAATATTATGTATAGACCCACTAGTGAACTGCCTTCACTTCTGTCTATTCCCTTACAATTAAGTTCAACCTTATTAGCAAACTGTACACTCACCTCAAGCTTCTGTGTATCTCTACGTCCCCTACATTCTATATTAAAAGCCTCTGCTTTTACCTTTGCCATGGTCATAAAAGTGGAAGCATACAACATCTGTCCTCTTGTGTATGGCTTATAACTCAGCATTATGTCCTCAAGTCTCATCTATCTTGTCATGTGGTTCAGGATGTTATTCATTCTTACTGCTACATGATATTCCATTGTATATCTATAACACACTTTGTTTATCCACTCATCTGTTGATGGGCACTTGAATTGTTTCCATCTTTTAACAATTGTGAATAGTTCTGCTGTGAATATCAGTGTGCAAATCTCTGTTTGTGTCACTGCTTTCAGCTCTTCTGAGTATTTACTGAGTAGTGGTATTACTGGATCATACGGCAACTCGATATTTAGTTTTTTAAGGAACCGCCAGACTGTCTTCCATAGTGGCTACACCATTATACATTCCCAGCAACAGTGCATAAGTGTTACAATTTCTCCACATTCTCCCCAGCATTTATAGTTTCCTGTTTGTTTAATAGCAGCCATTCTTACAGGTGTGAAGTGGTATCTCATTGTAGTCTTATCTGCATTTCCCTTATAGCTAATGAGGATGAGCATCTTTTCATGTGCTTTTTAGCCATCTATATTTCCTCTTCAGTAAAATGTCTGTCCACATCATTAGCCCACTTTATAATTAGGATGCTCATTGAATTATATGATTTATTTATGAATACAGGATATCAAACCTTTATCCAATAGGTGATTTCCAAATATTTTCTCCCATTGAATTGGTTACCTCTTCACCTTTTTTTTTTTGCTTATTTTAAATTTTTTATTTTAATTTTTTATTAATTAAAAAAATTACAAGAAAGAAACACAAACATTCCCAACACATACACTCAGGAATTCACAATATCATCACATAGTTGCGTATTCATCATCATGATCATTTCCCAGAACATTTGCATCAATTCAGAAAAAGAAATAAAAAGACAACAGAAAAATACAACAAAAACAGAAAAAAAATTTTACATACCATACCCCTTACCCCTCCCTTTCATTGATCACTAGCATTTCAAACTAAATTTATTTTAACATTTGTTCCCCCTATTATTTATTTTTATTCCATATGTTCTACTCATCTGTTGACAAAGTAAATAAAAGGAGCATCAGACACAAGGTTTTCATAATCACACAGTCACATTGTGAAAGCTATATCGTTATACAATCATCATAAAGAAACATGGCTACTGGAACATAGCTCTACATTTTCAGGCAGTTCCCTCCAGCCTCTCCATTACATCTTGGTTAACAAGGTGATATCTACTTAATGCATAAGAATAAGCTCCAGGATAACCTCTTGTCTCTGTTTGGAATCTCTCAGCCATTGACACTTTGTCTAATTTCACTCTTCCCCCTTTTGGTCGAGAAGGTTTTCTCAATCCCTTGATGCTGGGTCTCAGCTCATTCTAGAGTTCTTCTCAGTCCCTTGATGCTGAATCTCAGCTCATTCTGGGATTTCTGACCCACGTTGCCAGGAAGGTCCACACCCCTGGGAGTCATGTCCCACGTAGACAGGGGGAGGGTGGTAAGTCTGCTTGCTGTGTTGGCTGGAGAGAGAGGCCACATCTGAGCAACAAAAGAGGCTCTCTTGGGGGTGACTCTTAGGCCTAACTTCAAGTAGGCTTGACCTATCCCCGAGGGGTTAAGTTTAATATGAACAACCCCCAAGACTGGGGTCTCAGCCTATAGCTTTGGTTGTCCACACTGCTTATGAGAATATCAATAATTCAACTTGTGGAAGTTGAGTTTTCCCCCATTCTCACTATTCCCCGAAGGGGACTTTGCAAATACTTTTCCACTCACTGATCAAATCACTCTGGGATTCATCAGGGCATCACCTGGACAAGCCAACAAAATCTCATGTCCTATACAAAGTTCTATGTACTTAAGGTGTTCAACCAACTATCTACATAAGTTATATTAGGAAATGCACTAGTCAAAGTATAAATTTGTACCAAATAAACATTTTTTGCTTTAGTCTCACACATAAATTGAAATTTTAAAATATTAATTACCAGCTATTTTCAGCACACTGCAGTAATGACATTCTTTTGTTCTTCCTCATGCAAAAACGTTTTTTAGATTTGTTCATTTAGTCACTATCATTATACACTCTAGGCATTCCTAGATTATACCATCTCAATCTTTATCATCTATCTTTCTTTGTGATTTCATTTATGCCTCTGCCCTCCTCCCTCTATCATTTGTAGTGTAGCTTCATTCAGTGTTTTAACATAATTGTATTACAGTTAGATAGTATTGTGCTGTCCATTTCTGAGTTTTTATATTCAGTCCTGTTGCACAATCTGTATCACTTCAGCTCCAATTACCCAATATCTTGCCCTATTTCTATCTCCTAATGGTCTCTGTTACCAATGAAATATTCCAAGTTTATTCACTAATGTCAGTTCATATCAGTGAAACCATACAGTATTTGTCCTTTTGTTTTTGGCTAATCACACTGAGCATAATGTCCTTAAGGTCCATTCATGTTGTTACATACTTCATAACTTTATTCTGTCTTACAGCTGCATAATATTCCATCTTATGTAAATGCCACAGTTTGTTTAGCCAACCGTCTGTTGATGGACATTTGGGCTGCTTCCATCTCTTGGTAATTGTAAATAATGCTGCTATAAACATTGGTGTGTAAATGTCCATTTGTGTCCTTGCCCTCATGTCCTTTGAGTTGAGACAGCATATAGATGGGTCCTGTTTTTTAATCCATTCTGCCAGCCTATGTCTTTTGATTGGGGAGTTTAATCCATTAACATTCAGTGTTATTACTGCATGGGTAGTACTTTCTTCTACTATTTTCCCTTCTGGATTTTATATGTCATATCTAATTTTCCTTCTTTTTACCTTTACTCATAGTCTTCCTTTCTACACTCTTCTCCACACCTCTCTTTTCTGTCTTCGTATCTGTCTCTAGTGCTCCCTTTAGTATTTCTTGCAGAGCTGGTCTCTTGGTCACAAATTCTCTCAGTGATTTTTTGTCTGAAAATGTTTTAATTTCTCCCTCATTTTTGATGGACAGTTTTGCTGGATATAGAATTCTTGGTTGGCAGTTTTTCTCTTTTAGTAATTTAAATATATTATCCCACTCTCTTCTTGCCTCCATGGTTTCTGCTGAGAGATCTGCACATAGTCTTATTGGGCTTCCCTTGTATGTGATAGATTGCTTTTCTCTTGCTGCTTTCAAGATTCCCTCTTTCTCTTTGACCTCTGACATTCTGATTAGTAAATGTCTTGGAGTATGTCTATTTGGATCTATTCTCTTTGGGGTACACTGCACTTCTTGGATCTGTAATTTTAAGTCTTTCATAAGAGTTGGGAAATTTTCAGTGATAATTTCCTCCATTAGTTTTTCTCCTCCTTTTCCCTTCTCTTCTCCTTCTGGGACACCCACAACATGTATATTCATCCGCTTCATATTGTCTTTCAGTTCCCTGAGTCCCTGCTCATATTTTTCCCCTATATTTTCTTTTTCTTTCCGGATTTCAGATGTTCCATCCTCGAGTTCAGAAATCCTATGCTTTGTCTCTTGAAATCTACCATTGTAGGTTTCCATTATTTTTTCATCTCTTCTATTGTGCCTTTCATTCCCATTAGTTCTGTGATTTTTTCAGACTTTCAATTTCTTCTTTTTGTTCATTCCTTGCCTTCTTTATATCCTCCCTCAATTCATTGATTTGGTTTTTGATGAGGTTTTCCATGTCTGTTCATATATTCTGAATTACTTGTTTCAGCTCCTGTATGTCCTTTGAATTGTTGGTTTGTTCCTTTGACTGGGCCATATCTTCAATTTTCCTAGTGTGATTTGTTATTTTTTGCCTGGTGTCTAGGCATTTAATTACCTTAATTAGTTAATTCTGGAGATTGCTTTCACTTCTTTTACCTAGGGTTTTCTTACTGGATGAATTTGTTGTCTATCTGTTCTTTGACCTTCAGTTCAGCTTTATCTGGACCTCTAGCTTAAGTTTTGTTTAACAGAGGAGAATTTTTCAGTTCTTGTTTTCTTATTTCTTGCCCTGCTTGTATGGTGCCTTTCCCCCCACCACCATTAGGAGGGTCTACTTAGATATTATAGACCCCAGCCAGATTTTCCCAGACCAAACTGGCCTCCTATCAGGAGGAAAGAGTCACCTGCATTGGTTTTCTCTGAGGGTGAGACTCAGCAGGTTGAAAGACTTTCCTGTGAAGTCTCTGGACTCTGTTTTTCTTATCCTGCCCAGTATGTGGTGCTTGTCTGCCTGCAGGTCCCACCAGCATAAGATGATGTGGTACCTTTAACTTTGGCAGACTCTCCCTGCTGGGGGCATGGTGGAGACAGAGTAGAGGTTGTAGGCTTGTTTTAATGGCTTCAAATTACCAAGCCCTGGGTTCTGAATCCCTTGAGGGAGGGATTCTACCTGAGTTGGGCTTCACCCCTCCCCTGGGGAAGGCACAGGCTCCAGACAAGCCCCCAAAAGAGCTCACTTCTGCCTATGCCTGGGGTAGTTGCAACCTGAGAATTCCTGCCACCATATCCAAAGGCAGTCAAGCCTTTGTAGAAACACAGCCACAAAAACCTCTGTTTCCTTCTTTTTTTCCCCCCTTTTTCCATCAGCCCTGCCCCCTTGGTGCCGGGGAAAATGTGAGCAACCTCCACTTTGACCAGGTTCACCTAAGCTGGAGGCCTATTTTTAGTTGTCAGAATTTGTTAATTAATTCCACAATTGGCATTTGTTTGGGCTCAGTCCCTGCTGCTGAAAAGTTCCTTTCCTTTCCCCTCTGGGAAGCAGCCTGTGGGGGAGGCGCGCTGGCCATCTCAGCTTTGGGAACTCACAGTTCTGTGGGGGCTCACAGCCAGTCCAGCTGGTCCAGACTGGGGTACGCTATGTGTCTGGTCACTGACATGGCCCCAGGAGCTGTTCTGTACTATTTCTGGTTATTTAGTAGTTGTTCTGGAGGACAAACTAAAATGCATACATTGTTAAGCCACCATCTTGACCCGGAACTCTTGCCTCTTCACCTTTTGACAGTGCTTTTTGAGGCAGAAAAGCATTTGATTTTGAGGAATTCCCATTTATCTATTTTTGTTTTGTTGCTTGTGCTTTGGATATAAAGTTTAGGAAGCTACTTCCTATTTCTAGTTATTGAAGATGTTTACCTATCTTTTCTTCTAGGAGCTTTATAGTACTGGTTCTTCTGTTTAGGTGTTTGACCCACTTTGAGTTAATTTTTGTATAGGGTGTGAAGTAACAGTTCTTTCATTCTTCTGGGTGTTGATACCCAGTTCTCCCATGCCCATTTATTGAAAATATGTTTTGTCACCTTTCACTGGATTTGGGGGCCTTGTCAAAGATCAGTTAACCATAGATTTGGTGGTCTATTTCTGTAGTCTTGATTCGGTTCTGTTGGTCAATATTTTTGTCTTTGTGCCAGTACCATGCTGTTTTGACCAGTGAGGGTTTTATAATAAGTTTTAAGATTGGAGAGTATTAATCCTCTCAATTCATTCTTCTTTCTTAGGGTGCTTTTTGCTGTTCAGGGTTACTTTCCCTTCCAGATGAATTTGGTAACCAGCTTTTCCAAGTCTTCAAAGTGGGTTGATAGAATTGGTACTGCATTGAAAGTGTAAATCACTTTGGGTAGAATTGACATCTTAACTATATTTAACCTTCCTATCCATGAGCATGGAATGTCTTTCCACTTGTTTAGATCTTCTTTGATTATTTTTAAAATGTTATGTAGTTCTCTGTGTACAAGTTCTTTACATCCCTAGTTAAGTTCATTCCTAGATACTTGATTCTATTAGTTGCTATTTAAAATGGAATTTTTTCCTTAATTGACACCTTGATGAGGTCATTGCTTGTGTATAGAAATGTTACTGATTTTTGCAAATTAATTTTATATCTCACCATCTTGCTGAATTTCTTTATTAGCTCAAGTAACTTTGTTGTAGATTTCTTAGGATTTTCCAAATATTGTATTATGTCATTGGCAAATAATGAAAATTTTACTCCCTCCCTCCAATTTGGATGCCTTTTATTTCTTTTTCCTGCCTGATTGCTCTCATTAGAACTTTTAATACAGTGTTGAATAATAGTGGTGACTTGTCTCATTCCCAGTGCTACAGGTAGAGCTTTCAGCCTCTCACGATGATGAAGGAAAACATCCCTGTGATAGCTTCATGAAACAAGAAGCTTAGAGAGAAAGCTAGCAGATGTTGCCATGTTCACATGTGCCTTTCCAGTTGAGGGAGAAGCCCTGAACATCATCGGCCTTCTTGAACCAAGTTTTCTTTGCCCTGGATGCCTCAGATTGGACATTTCTATACACTTGCTTTAATTTAAACATTTTCACAGCTTTGGAATATGTAAACTATTTAATTACTTCCCCTTTTTAAAACCCACTCTGTTTCTGATATATCACATTCTGGCAGCTTGCAAACTAGAACAGTTTGATCTTTGGTCAAAAGCATTCTCTCTTTCATCTTTAAGTATGATGTTCACTTCAGGTTCTTTGAAAATGTCCTTATCAGATTCAGAAAGACTGTATTTCTCAATTAATTTGCCAGTGCACCATTATAAAAATATCAATGATTTTTTACATTCTTTGTATGAAAACCACTTGATTGTAATATAATTCTGGATTGGTTTGTTAAAATTTGTTGAATATTTTTGTGTCTATGTTCAGGAGGTATATTGGGCTGTAGTTTTTTTCTCTTCTATTGCCTTTGATTGGTGTTAGTATTAAGATAATGCTTTTCTCCATTCTTCCATTTTTTTAAAAGATGTTAGGAAGAATTTTCTTTCATCTGTTCCTTAAAGTTTTCATAGATATTGCTAGTGAAACTCCTGCTGAGGAGTTCAGTTGCGGGTGTTTAATAGCAATGAATTAACTTCTTTAATAGAGTACTATAGTTATTTTTAAATTGTCTTAGTGTCCTTTTAATGTCTGTGGATAAGTATTTATGTCCCTTTTATCATTTTTGATATTGGTATTTGTATCTTATCCATTTATTCCTTTCTTACCCTGGTTGGAGGTTTATCGATTACATTGATGTTTTGGATTAGCTCTTGATTTCATTAGTTTTCTCCATTGATTTAGTGTTGTCAATTTATTTTACTACTGCTCTAATCTTTAGTATTTCTGCCCTCCTTTTATCTTTTGTTTCAATGTTCTGTTCTATGCCCTATTTTATAAAGTGAAATTTAGCTTACTAATTTTAGATCTCTCATCATTCCTACTATGCACGTTGTGCTATTTTTAATCTATTATTTAACCCAGAAAAGTGTATGTTCTTTTAATCCATCCTTGTAGGGGCAGATCTGTAGTGGGTGGGACTCTTGTTTGTTTCCATGGAAACATGATCTCCCTATTCATTGTATGTCTTAATCCTTTACTGGAATCCTTTAAGAAAACTCATGGAGACAGCCAGCTTAGACACAAAAGCCCATTGTGAAATAAACAAGGATCCACAGAAGCCCAGGGACATTTTGGAGAGAAGGATAGGCAGAGGTCACCATGTGCCTTCCCATGTGACAGCCCCTGTATGCCATTAGCCACTCTTCAGTGAAGGTATCCTCTGGTTGATGACTTAATTTACACATTTCAATGTCCATAGCATTGTAACTTGTAACTTAATAAATCCCTATTGTTAAAATTGAACCCATTTCTGTTATATTGCATTTTGGCAGACTTACCAAACTGAAACACACCTTTAAATCTATGGTAGACTCTCTAAGCCTGCTTCAGTTTTTTCCATAAATTTTGATGTGTTTTATTTTCATTTCACTTAATTGAAATATTTAATTACTCTTAATAGTTCTGCTTCTGCCAACCCATTATTTAGAAATATATGAGGTTCCAGTGGGTGGGAGCTCACTTCCTGCATAAGGGTGATGCACCCCCATGGACACAGTCTCCCTGCTATTCAAGTGACCAAAATCTACCATGGATCAGAATGGTCTATACTGACTCTTGTCCTCAAATATGGCTATGAAAATCACATTTCCTTTTCAATACTTGCAGATTGCTTGGGGAGTAACTGAGTATTAAGCTTAAAGAAGACAGGAAATTTAAGGGGGATTTGACAACAGAATGACAGTCTCTAAACCCTGCTAAAAGATAAAATGTGCCTATATAATGCAGAGGGAAAACTGTCCCAGTTAACCACACAAAGTCTCTAAAAGACACTGGCCCTGCCTGCACAGAGCTTCTTGTCAGCTGTTTACACCTACTATAAATATGAATAGGCAAGCAGAAACACTTGATATATGAGGAGATCATAGAATGAAAGATGGAGAACAAAACATGCATGCTAAAGGGAGGAAGGGAGCAATGAAAAGACAAAAGAAGTAGAGTGGATATAGTAAACTATTAATGCCTTTAATGTGATAAAAGAAAATATTGTATGAATGAAAAATATGTATATATATTCATATGTGTGTATTTGTATACATGTGTGTATGGACATGTTTGATAATAGTGGTTGTTGCACGTATCGCTGTTAGTAACTAAAAGAATCAGATATCTACAAATTGGTCTTTGAACCATTTCCTTACTGTAAGAGCAAGGAAATAAAATGAATACATAAAATTTTCCCAGAAAAAAAGTTGAGAATCAACTTCATGATGTTGAATTTAGCAATGTTTTCTTGGACTTTGCCCCAAAAGCACAAATAATCAGAGAAAAATATGTCAATGAGATCTCAAAATAAAAAATTCTTGTGCGTTAAAGGACATTGTTACAAAAATGAAAAGACAACCTATCCCAGGGAGAAAATATTTGTAAAACAGATATCTGATAAAAGTTTAGGAGAAAGAAGGATTTCTTATTCCTCAGAAATCTCATACTGTAGGACTCTTGCACTGTGATAAAAACATCTCCATTTGAACTTGTCAACTAAATTTTCATCCTTTTTTATTTTAGACATAACATCAAATCATATACAGTTCTCTTTAAGTATGATCTTCCTCAGGCAAAGATGTATGTTCCTATTGTTTTTTTTTCAATATTTCAACTGACATATACTTCACTTATATTCATGTCTTGGGAATTCTGGGAATATTCACTGGCAAATGAATATTGTTTTTTCTTTTAAAACTCTCACTGTTAAATGGTATATATGTTGAAATTATAACTATATAATGGATTAATAGAAAAATATTAACCTATGAATGCATAAACAAATAAACGTTAAACAAATACCTATGAACATGTTAACATGTCTCAAAGTAATCTAAGTGTATTTTTTATATATAAAGTTCTTAAGTGCTAGCAGCTTCTTTTATGCTAAGCAATTGTTCAGTTTCTATAGAGAGACCACCCCACATTTCTGAATGTTTTCCTAGAAGTCTAGTACTCTGTGACTAAAGGTGGAGCTGTCACTGGAGGACATCAGTTGAGTGACCAGGAGGTGAAGACAGAAGAACTCCAACCCATGGTGGTGATTCCCTTGGATCCAGTGGCCTCCAAGACTTCCAGAAGGGTGCTGGAGTGGGTGAATGCAGACAAGTGGCTTAGGACAGCTGAGTGGAGCAGGAAGTCAGTGCTTCCTTAAGACTCAGGTCAACTACTGGAGGACAGACCATCAAGTAGTATAAGGTGGCCACACTCTGGGTTTGGGTTGTTGCAGTTTTCCATTGATTTTAATCACGGCATGGGAGTACTAAAAGATGCCCTAGGGGATCTCATATATTCCAGTAAAAATCTTCTTTACCTCCATTGCGTAGTTACAGTCCTATTTCCCACTGATTGTCAGGGTCAATCACCTCAGCCACTGTTGATCCAGGGGCATGAGTAGCCCAGTGTGATCAGGTAGCAGTCTTAGATTCCAATTCAATGGAATCATTGTTGTCTACTTCCTGGTGGAAGCACTCCCCCTTCTGGAAGTAAAACCTGCAGATCAGTGGAGCTCAAGGTTGCAGGGACAGGAAGCAAACATTTTCCTAGTGGATCACTAGGGGCAATAGTGAGTGGTGCCACTCCCATTTCCATTCCTTGGTTCCTGAACCCATGAATCCTGGCTAGGGGAGAAACAGCATCATACAGTGGATGCTGATTCAGAGTATATACAGCCTACTGGAGAATATTGTCCCCACCCTGAAAGGTCACCTAGTTGACCCTGTAATTGAGGTTTCAAAAGGCTACTACTCTACCACGCTTTCAACCCAGCTTCCACTGAATGAGGGGGAACATGGTAAGACCAGAAAATTCCATAAGCATGTGCCCATTCCCACAATTCATTTGCTGTGAAGTGGGTTCATTGATCAGAAGCAATGCTGTGATGATGGAACAGGAATTCCGTAAGTCTACAGATGGTAGTTTTGGCAGAAGCATTGTATGCAGGGAAAGCAGACCCATATCCACAGTCTGTGTCTATTCCAGTTAGAACAAATTGCTACCCCTACCATGGTGGAAGTGTTCCAATGTAATCAACCTTCCACCATGTAGCCAGCTGATCACCTCAAGAAATAGTGCCATACCAGGGGTTGAAAGTGGGTCTCTGCTGCTGGCAGAGTGAGCAATCAGTAGTGGTTATAGCCAGATCAGCCTTGGTGAGTGGAAATCCATGTTGCTGAGTCCATGCATAACCTTCATCCCTACCACCGTGACTACTTTGTTCATGGGCCCATTGGGCAATGACAGGAAATGCTAGGGAAAGAGGCTGACTGGTATCCATAGATCGGTCATCTTATCCACTTGATTATTAAAGCCTCACTCTGCTGAAGTCACCCTCTGGTGCGCATTCCCATGGGACACAAATATCTTCATGTTTTTAGCCCACTCAGAAAGGTCTATCTACATACCTCTTCCCCAGACCTCTTTGTCACCAATCTTCCAATTATGATCTTTCCAAGTCCCCGACCATCCATTCAAACCAATAGCTCATGAGTCAGTATACAAATGCACCTCTGGCCAGTTCTCCTTCCAAACAAAATGAATTACTAGGTGTACTGCTTGAAGTTCCCCCCACTGAGAGGATTTCCCCTCACCACTGTCCTTCAGGGAGATCTTGGAAAGGGGTTGTAGATCTTGGAAAGTTGTCTGCTTTTGGGCAGTTCCTGCATATCATGCAGAACCATCTATAAATGAGGCCAAATTTTCTCTTCCTCAACCAATGCCCTGTAAGGAACTCCTCAAGAAGCCATACTTCTGGTCTGAGAAAGAGAAGGTAATGTGGCAGGAGTACAGGCCATGGACATTTGGGCCACTTCCTCATGTACCCTACTTATGCCTTCAGGACCTGCTCTGGCTCTATCTTATATATAACATTTCCATTTTATTATGGAATGCTGCTGCACATACCCAACATTATGTCTTGGTGAGCAGAGAGCACCCAGCTAATGTTAGGCATCTCAGGTCTCATGGTAACTTAGTGGCCCATGGTTAAACATTCAGGCTCTACTAAGGTCCAGTAGCAGGCCAAAAGCTGTTTCTCAAAAGAAGAATAGTTATCTGCAGCAGACGGTAAGGCTTTGACCCATAATCTTAAGGGTCTGCATATTGATTCTCCTATTCAGGCCTGCCAAAGACTCCAGGCAGCACTTCTATTTGCTGCTGACACTTCCAACACCATTGGATCTCCTGGATCAAATGGTCCAAGTGGCCAAGCATCTTGTACAGCAGTCTGGACCTGTCACAGAGCCTCCTCTTGTTCAGGTTCTCACTCAAAATTAGCTGCTTTATGTGACTGTGTGATTGTGAAAACCTTCTGTCTGATGCTCCTTTTATCTATGGTAGGGACAGATGAGTAAAACACAGGAATTAAAAATAAATAAATAATGGGGGGAAATGTTAAAATTTTAACAGTTATGGTATTCCTTTATTAGCTCTAGCAGTTTTGTTGTACATTTTTTATGACTTCCTATGTATAGGATCATGTCATCTGAAAGTAGTGATCATTTTACTTCTTCCTTTCTAATTTGAATGCAATCTACTTCTTTTTCTTGCTTAACTTCTCTTTACTAGAAATTCCAGCACAATGCTGAATAACATTGGTGAGAGTGGGCATCCTTGTCTTAGTCCAGATCTCACAGGGAAAGCTTTCAGTCTTTCCCCTTTGAGAATGATGTTAGGTATGGGTTTTTCATATATTGCCTTTATCATTTCAAGCAAATTTCCTTCTATTTCTATTTTTCTATGTGTTTTTATCAAGAAAGTATGCTGGACTTTGTCAAAATTCCTTCTCTGAATCAATTAAAATGATCACATTGTTTTTCCCCTTCAATTTGTTAATGTGATTGTTCTAGTTTGCTAGCTGCCAGAATGCAACAGACCAGAGACAGATTGGTTTTTAAGAAAAGGGGATTTATTTCATTAGTTCTTCAGAGGAAAGGCAGCTAACTTTCAGCTGAGTTTCTTTCTTATATGGGAAGGCACAGGGTGATCTCTGTTGGTCTTCTCTCCAGGCCTCTGGATTCCAACAACTTTCCCTGAGGTGATTTCTTTCTGCATCTCCAAAAGCCTGGGCTGAGCCACGAGTGCTGAGATGAGGTATGCTAAACTGCTTGGGCTGTGCTACGTGGCGCTTTCTCATTTAAACACCAGCCAATTAAGTCAAATGTCGTTCATTGCAGCAGGCACGCCTCCTAGACGACTGCAGATATAAATCAGCCACAAATGAGGTTCACGTACCATTGGCTTATGTCCACAGCAACAGGACTAGGTGCCTTCGCCTGGCAAAGGTGAAGTTGAGAACTGAATCTAACTACCACAGTGATGTATTACGTTCATTAATTTTCTTGTGTTGAACCACTCTTCCCTATGTGGGATAAAACTCACTTCTTTCAATATGCTGTTGGATTCAATTTGCTAGTGTTTTATTGGAGGATTTTTGTATCTAATTCATAAAAGAATTTCTTCTAGAGTCAGTATACATTGTTTGAGTGTTTCTAGAATTTTTTCCATTTTATCTACATTGTGTAATTTGTTGGCATTCTGTTGTTCATAGTATTTTCTAACGATCCTTTATATTTCTGTGGGGTCAGTATTAATGCATGCTCATTTATGATTTTATTTATTTGCATCTTAATCTCTTTTTCTCTTTGTCGATCTAGTGAAAGGTTGTGAACGATATTGATCTTTTCAAACAACTTACATCATGGTTTTGTTTATGCTTTCCATTGTGTTTTGTTCTTTGTTTCATTTATTTATGGTTTCTTCTGCTCTAATGTTTCTTTCTACTTGCTTTGAGTTTGTTTTGCTGTTCTTTTTCTAATTCTTCTGGGTGTGCTTTTAGTCTTTGTTTTAGCTCTTTCTTCTGTTTTTTTAATATAAACAAACATTAACGAATAAATTTGCCTCTGAGCATTTGCTGTATTTCATATGTTTTATTATGTTGTCTTCTGTTTTCCTTGATCCCAAGACATTTAATGATTTCCCTTGTGATTTCTTCTTTGAACCATTGATTAAGAGTTTTCTCTGCTTGTAATTGATTTCCAGCTTCATTCCTTTCTGTTCATAGGAGTTTCTTTGTATAATTTTGATCATTTTTAATTTATTAAGACCTGTATTATGACCCGATATTTGGATTCTGGAGAATAATTCGTGTGTCCTTGAGTAGGATACATATCCTGCCTTTTGGGGGTGCAATTTTATGTGTATATCGTTAGATTTGTCCTATTATTCAATTCTCTGTTTTCTTATTGATCTTCTATCTTGATGTTCTATTGATTAGCATGGTGTATTGAAATTTCCTTTTATTATTGTAGTACTATTTCTTCTTTTAGTTTTGCCAGTGTTGCCTCAAGAATTTTGGGGCACTGTGGTTAGGTGCATGAATGTTTATGATTGTTATTTCTTCTTGGTGGATTCACACATTTATCAATATATCAAGTCATTCTTTGTCTCCTATAACCTTTGATTTAAAGTCTGGGGGTTTTTTGGGTTTTTTTTTTTTTTTTTTTTTTTTTTTTTTTTTTTTTTTTTTTTTTTTTTTTTTTTTTTTTTTTTTTTTTTTTTTTTTTTTTTTTTTTTTTTTTTTTTTTTTTTTTTTTTTTTTTTTTTTTTTTTTTTTTTTTGATCTAGTAAAGTTACTCCAATCTCTTACTGTTTACTGTTTTCATGGATTACCTTTTTCCTTCCTTTCACTGTTATTCTACTTGTTCTTTAAGTCTAAGGTGAATCTATTATAAGGAGTATATCATTACATCATGCTTTTTTAGCCATTCTATTCATCTGCCTTTTGACGGAGAGATTTAGTCCTTAACATTCAGTGTTATTACTGTAAAGGTTGTCCTTTGGTGTTTACTTGTCTCATATCTTTTTAATCTGTTTTCTTTTTTTTTTGCATCCTCTTCTTCTGCATAGTTGATCTTTTGTTATATATCTCTTCAATCCCTTTCTCACCTCCATTTCTATATATTTTAAAAATACCTTATTTGTGTTTACCTTAGGGTTTGTGTTATACAACCTGCATCTATAACATACTAATTTGAAAAGATATGCACTTACCATCAATAGCAGACATGTTCTTTGCTCCCATATCCCTCCACTTCTCTCCTTTATGTTTTTTTTTTGTTGTTGTCCCACATTACCTCTTTATGTTTTGTGTGTCCATTATCAGGGCATATGACTATTTCTTATTCAGTTATATTCTAATTGTTACAGTAATTAAAGTTATTTCTATATTGAGATTACAGTACTAATGAGTTTTGCATTTACCCATTTAGGTAGCTTTACTGAAAATCTTCCCTTCTTCACACTGCTCCAAGCCACTCTCTCCTATCTTTTCCTTTTCAAACCAAGGACTCCCTTTAGTAGTTCTTGTTGCTCAGGTCTTTGAATGATGAATTCTCTCAGTTTCTGTTTATCTGTGAATGCTTTAAAATCATTTTCACTTTTGAATGACAGGTTTTCTGGAGAAAGAATTTGGGGCTGGCAGTTTTCCTCTTTCAGTACCATAAATATATGATACCTCTTTGTTTTTCCTCCATGGTTTTTGGTGAGAAATCAGCACTTTTTTATAGAGGATCCCTAATATATGACAAATCAGATTTCTCCAGCTGCTTTCAGAATTCTCTCTGTATATTTGGCATTTGACTTTCAAAATAGGCATTTGTTCTCAAAATAGGTCTTGTAATGGTTAGACTCATATGTCAACTTGGCCAGGTGATGGTGGCCAGTTTGTTTGGTCAAGCAAGCACTGGCCTTAGTGTAAGGACATTTTGTGGCTGGTTAATAAACCAAAAGTCTAGTCAGTTGATTGCATCTGTGACTGATTACAACTAAGATAAACTAAGGGAGTGTCTTCCACACAGAGAATCCAGTCAGTTCTATTTAATCCAATTAATTGAAGACTTTTAAGGGAGAAGAGAATACTTTCACTTCTTCAGCCAACCAGCCTCTTCTGGAGAGTTAGTTAATTGACCACCTTCTTTGGAGTCACCAAGTAGTAGCCTGCCCTATGGAATTTGGTCTCATGCATCCCTACAATTGCATGAGATACTTTTATAAAACCTCATATTTACAGATATCTCTTATGGTTCTGTTTCTCCAGAGAACCTTGACAAATACAGGTCTATAAGGGTTTATTCTATGTGGATTACATTCAATTTCTTGTACATGTGGATTTATGTCTCTTATAAAAGATGGTAGATTTTGGCCTTTTTTCCCCCAGATATTTATTCTGCCTCCCTCCCTTCTCTTTTCTTGCTAGGATTCCCATTATGCGTGTGTTCTTATGCTTCATGCTGTCATTCAAATCACTCAAAAATTCTCAATTTTCCCTTTTTTCTTTCTGTACTTCTAACAGTATAAATTCAATTTTCCCTTTTTCTAGGTTGCTAATTTTTTCTGCTTCCTCTTCATATGTGCTGGTATATGCCTCTAGTGTATATTTAATCTCTTATTGTGCCTTTCATCCCCATAATTTCTGTTGTGCTTGTTTTACAATTTTGAAATTCTTCTTTATGTTCACATATTGAGAACTTTAGCTCTATATCCACATTTTTATTTCTATCCATATTTTCTTTCATCTTCTTGAATTAATTTCAGTGATTTTTTTTTAACTTCTTTGATTTGTTGTTCAAAGTCTGTGTCTCCTTGTCATGGTTAGGGACATGTGTCAACTTGGCCAAGTTGTGGTACCTGTTTATCTGATTGGGCAAGCGCTGGCCTGTCTGTTGCAATGAGGACATTTCATAGGATTAGGTCATGATCACGTCAGCTGCATCCACAGCTGATTCCATTTGTAATCAGCCAAAGGGGAGTGTCTTCTGCAATTAGTGATGCTAAATCCAATCATGGGAAGCCTTTTAAGGAGAACTCAGAGGAGACAGGTTCCATTCCTGCTTCGGCTGGTGAGCCTCTCCTGTGGAGTTCATCCAGACCCTCCATTGGAGTCGTCAGCTTCGCAGCTTGCCCTGTGGCTTTTGGACTCTGTGTTCCTGCGGTCATGTGAGACACTTTTATAAATTTTATATTTGCAAGTGTTCCCTGTTGATTCTCTTTCTCTAGAGAACCCTAACTAATACATCTTGGTACCGGGAGTGGTTCTTAAGAAACAGAATATTAAAAATGGGCTTTTATGAATGGTTTTCTACTCTGACTGGACTCAGAGACACTAAGGACTCTGATTCCCGTAATCAGAATGACACTCCCAATCCATGGAGTGAGTTGGCAAAGGAGATAGACAAAATATCATCATTCGATTCTCCTAATACTTCGCTTGTACGAAGCCAGACTCTGGGGGATAATGTTTTTGACACCTTTACAGAGTTTTATAGAAATAAGAGTTGTAGAGATGTTGGTTGGTTGTTGTTAGATACACTGTCTACATTAAGGGGTGAAAAGGATGGGCTTAAGGCTTCAAACGAGAAGCTTAAGTGCCGTCTGAAAGATGTAGACATTTCTATGAGTATCCTGAAGGAAAATCTTATTTCCTGTAGCCATAGACTTGAGATCTCTGAAAATCAGACTCAGAATCTTATTGTTAGAGTAGCAACTTTACAACATAAACTGAAATCTCAGTATTGCATGGTGTCTGCCGTTAAAGTGAGGGCATTGATTGGAAAGGAGTGGGACCCTGAAAAATGGGATGGTGACATATGGATTGATATTGATGTTGGGGGCGAGGTTGAAACCCTAGGCCATGCTGAGTCTTCTCTAGATAACCCTGTAATAGTCTGCCCTGAGGACATAGCCGCCCCACCTCCAGCCTGCCTTGAGGAATTGGCCACCCAACCTTCTCCTGAAGGGATTAGCCCTAGAGTGAATAATCCTGTTTCACCAGATGAAACTGCAAATGAAGGCCCTGAAGCAAATGGCTTGGAAGATATTTCTAATTCTTTTCATGACCCACCCCCACCACCCTTCATTTCTTCTAGACCTATAACTAGACTAAAGTCCCAACAGGCCCCTAAAGATGAGGTACAAAGTATCACACATGAGGTGGTACATTATACTCCAAAAGAACTGTGTGAGTTTTCCAATTTATATAGACAGAAATCAGGGGAATATGTGTGGCAATGGATTTTAAGAGTGTGGGATAATGGTGGGAGGAATATAAGGCTGGATCAGGCGGAATTTATTGATATGGG
>PVIY010019943.1:0-36553 GCA_004026745.1 Myrmecophaga tridactyla
AGAGAGAGAGAGAGAGAGAGAGAGAGAGAGAGAGAGAGAGAGAGAGAGAGAGAGAGAGAGAGAGAGAGAGAACGAAAGAAAGAAAGAAAGACCAGAGCTCTGTAAAAGGATGATACACATATACAGTCACCCAGAAAGAGAGAAAAACCACGTACAAAAGTTTCCTCTGAAGTTTCTCATCCAGGATAAAAATGAGAAAACTGCCAGGTAACCATTAGACAACTCTATTTGATGGAAGGGAGGGGAGTCATAGTCTGTTCTGAAATGAACATCCATTTATTTATGCATAAAGGACAAGAATCTTCAGCTGTGAAATTGTAGACTACACAGTTATGTACTTTACACAGATTATTTCCCAGCATGTAATGATTGCCCCTCAGTCAGCGTAACTGAATAACGATTTACAGGACATGCTCAGATTTTTCTATTCCCTTTTCAGTCTTCTTCTAGCTCCTTTTATGGTGCTCCATTTTACCTACATACCTCACTCCCTAGAGCCTCACATTCCTGCTATGAGAACTTTCTATGATACCCATGACTCCAACCTTCTCCCCTACCCAAAAGCCAGCCCCTTCTGAAGATCATTACTGATTCTCCCTTTTTTTGCCCATTGCAGGGCCTGAAGGCTTCTTGCCAGAATCTTGGATGGGAGGGTTTGTGCTTCTCCTGATCCAGCATCTACTCAGAGCTCATCTCTCTAACTGTGTCTCCCACCACTATTTTGTCCCTCAACTTAGAATTGAGATAGACTACCTCCATATATTTATTTCCCAGTTTTCATCATCAAGTCTCACACAAGTTAGCTTAGGAGACGGTGGAGTGAATCTAAAGATACAGGACATTCATGGGAGTCCAAAGACAGGAATTGGAGTTCATCCAGGCCTCCCAGGACCTGGAACAAGAGGGAAATTATTGATCCAAAGAGACACTGCAAACAGTTATTCTCTCTCCCTCTCTCTAAAGGGTTATGGAAAGGCAGTTTCCTTCACTAAGAGATATACAGTAATCAACATCTGTTGCACAGAGGACCCAAATGAAGCCATATTTGCTACTCTGGGGAAAGACTTCAGGGTCCTCAGGCAATATATTCCCTTTGGAACTTCAGAAATGGGGATGATTCTGAACATCTGTTAAGGCTCATTGTTTGTTCTGATGCAGTAGGAGTCTCTACCATGTCGTTTCTTGTGTTGAGAATTGTCCTGGTTTTTGGACCAGGGATCTGTCAGACATCTCCTAGTTGCAGCCTTTCTTAGGTCCATTTTGCAAAGACTAAGAACCTGAAGGTCATGCCTCAGGTCATGCCAGGAAAGGAAGCTGGTATCCTTTATAGTCAGGGTTCTGGCTCTGGTATGGTTTGAGAGAGAGATAAGACATGAACCTTCATGTGCCACATTAAGGCTGAAGGAGAGGTAGCCTGGCAGATGAAAAGTCCAAGATTTGGAAGCAGGAAACTGTGGTTGATCAGGTAGCTGATCAGTTCAGAGAGTGACATTGGGGGAAGCATGTCTGCTCCATGGGCCTCAGTTTCCCTGTCTGTAAGTTGATCTTTAAAGGTTCTCCCTCCCAAAGCTGGGTAACTCAATTGTCCCACATGGATCCAGACCTCCAAGCCCATTTCAGAAGCAGAGCTGCAAAATCTGAGAACTGTTTTCATTTTTTAACTGCCTCTCTCTTCTGTCTGAACTAATTGAGTTGAACATTTATTGGCTATTTCTTAATTCTGTAGAAACCCATTCTGGGTGAGTGAGAATGGAAAATATACTTTGCCTTTGGGATGGGGATTTGGGTTTAAATGGTGTCTGCAAGTCAATGTTTCCTGAGGAAATATGGGCACAACCAACATGAGGGCTACTTACTTCCTGTGTCAGAATCAATACAACTACCTAAGCTCATGATATTCAGGGCCCAGGGTCCGGTCAGATTTCTGTGTCCTGGAATTGCAAGACCTTGGAGGACACTCTGGTGTTATTCAGTTCTGCTATTCTTACTTTTAGCTGTATCTAAGCCAGAGGAAGGAGATTGGAGGACCAGTTGGAAGCCGAGCATTCACATTCTCAAACTTTCTTCTTACCCAGAACACCAGCCTGCTGCCTCCTCGTATCTGTCAGAGATCTGACAAGTGCCAAGGGCCACATTCAGGGACATGGCAGGGTCTGGACTCACCCCATGCAGTGTGTGTCATGGCGGCACCTCTGAACTGGAAGTCTGCTTCTTGTTATTGTGTAACTGGTTTGGGTTTTGGAACCTGCCAGGAATCAGGAATCTTTTTCAGTAACCGGAAGGGATCTGACGTCATCATGGGGACCTGGCTAGAGGTGTTAGGAAGGATAGCTTTTTCTTTTTTTCAAGGAGAAACTTTTAAAGCGATGCTGCCATAGTAATCTGGAGTGGCTACTGCCCTTCTGGGAAGAAGGAGGGAATTTGGGGTGGGGTTTTCATTCAGGAAGGGGGTCTCCTGCCCTGGCAGCATAGGGGTGTGATGCCTGTGTGGGGGCGTATGAGCCAGTGGTTTGTTCCAGCAAATGCAGGTGTCATACTCCAAAAAGTAGAGTGCAATTTAGCCATTTATTAACTAAACAAAGTCTGAGGCCAGGCTAGCCCCTGGCAACCTGAGATCCAGCCTGCCATTTCCTGGCAAGCCGAGTGCATATTCCACCTTCTGTGGCTTTTCACAGTTGTGATTTCAGACCCAGGTGACCAGCAGAATAGTCTAGAATGTTTGGCAAAATCACATGGTCTTGGCCTCACTCTGGACACATTGAGTCAAAATCTCAGAAATTGGGCAGGCCACAGTGGCTTAGCAGTCAAGTTCTCACCTGCTATGCCAGAGACCCGGGTTCGATTCTCGGTGCCTGCGCATGCAAAAAAAAAAAAAAAAAATCTCAGAAATCTGTCATCTCAGTGAGGCTCCAAGCCATAGGATGACTGGTCATAATTGGAGACCACAGTCACCATAGCCACATTCCACCTGCTTCTCCTTATCACAGGGAGCTCCCAGTGCCAGGAAGCCTGGCCATCTCCATTCCTGTAGGCCACTCATGATATGAAAGGGTACTGCTTAATTTTATACTATCAGACCCCTAATGGTCTCTCAGCTGACTATTGCCCTGACTAGTAAAAACCAATTGCTTAGCCAAACCCATCCCAATTCATTTCCAGGACCTTTGCTGACTCCTGTGGCATCAGGGAGTAGATTTGGGGTTGGAACAGCTATGGAAGTGTCAGAGAAGATGAGTATTTACCCCAGCCTGAATCTAGGTCTCTTTCAGTATCCACCTCACTGAGAAGTGTTGGCTCTGGGTGGTTTCCCAGAGGCTCTCGGTGAGGAGATATGGATAGCTTATCACGGACAAAAGAGTCCATAAATGACTCTGAGCCCAACACAGACTGCCTGGAAAATTGTGTGTACGTGAGCTTGGGAGTATTTGTATGTGAGTATTTTTTAGCATGTTTGCTAGACTGCTTGTATGGAGAACAACAGACCAGTGCTTGGAATTCTCAGCATCCTGTTGTTAGAGGGTATGGTGTTTAGAGCTGTATGTACCGCAAGGAAAACGTGTTCTTGAACTTAATCCATTCCATGAGGTTACTTCAGGTAAAGTGTGGCCCAAGTAAATCAGGATGGGTCTTAATCCTATTACTAGTCTTTTATAAGTAGAAGGAAATTCAGACAGAGAGAAAGTCAAGTGAAGCAAGGAGCTGAAGGTCACCAGAACCTGGAAGAGAAGGAAGAGGCCAGGGGAGGAGGGCACCATGTGCTTTGCCATGTGACAAAAAAGTTAAGGACTAAGGATCACACCAGCCCCAGTATGCCACAGTCTTCTGGGAGAAAGCATTGTCATGATGATGCCTTGATTTTGGACTTCTCCTAGCTTCAAAACCATGAGCTAATAAATTCTCATTGTTCAACTCAACCCACTGCATGGTATTTTCTTTAGCCAAGAGGAAACTAAAACAGGGGACTCAGTCCCTGCCTTCTCCCCAGCCTGAATCTAGGTCTTTCTCTGCACCCACCTCATTGAGAAGCACTGGTGCTGAGTGGTTTCCCAGAGGCTTTTGGTGAGGAACTTTAGATGGCTAATCATGGACAAAAGAGTCCATTAGTGGCCCTGACTGCAATACAGACTGACTGGGTGCCAACTCTCACTTGCTGAATATTGGCTCATATATCACCATTGCCCTGCTCCCCACAGAATCCTTCTCCAACCACTGAACCCAGGTGCCCCAAATTCAGTCAACATTACATCAACCCATTTTAATCTTCTTCCCAACAACTTTTGTTATCTGAAATCATATTGGCCATTTTCTCATTTACTTGTTCAAGTCGTGTCAGTGTAGCAAAGCCATTAAGAGGAAAGGCTCTAGAGCCAGATTGCCTGGGTTCAAATCCCAGCTCTCTCAATTTGTAGCTGTGTGACCCTAGGCAAGTCACTTACGCTCTCTGTTTAGTTCCTTCCTTGGTAAAAATGAGGATAGTAACAGTGCTCACTTCCCAGGTTTGTTGTGAGGAATAAGTGAACTGATCCATGTAAGTAAATCACTGGTCTACATCGAATGCCCTGCAAGCGTTAGTTTTTGCTGGTGTTGTGGTTACTATAAGACTATGCCATTCACCTCTGTGTTCCCAGTGCCTACTAAAGGGCTGGGGGTAGTCAATAACTGCTGAATTAATAAATGGATGAACAAATGAGGGAATGATTCTGAGTCCTCCCACAAAATATGTGATCCAAATCCGTTCGCGGGAGTTTGGCTGAATCCAAGAGAGAAGCAGCACAATTTATTTTGGAATCAGGCTGAAAGTCAGAATCCCTGACTATGGACACTGCTTCCTTTCCCCCAGGAAGCCCTGTGGGTAGTAATTGAATATACCAGGCTCGAACAGGAAGTGGAGTGGTGCAACAGGTTCTGTGGTCTGATGCTGCCCTCCGCTGGTTGTCTCTAGAACAAGGCCATCAAACCCAGAGACTCTACATGTAAACAGGTCTGGGCAGTGGGGTCCCTGGAATGCCTTGTTCAAAGTTGCAAAGCTGGCAATTTTGGGTTCTCTTGCTTTCCTTCACTTCACTTTTGCCCTAGTTTCTATACTCAGAATTCTTTTCCTAATGCTCCCATCCCTGCAGGGCCAGGACCAGATTCATGCTCCTGTGGGAAATAATCTGATTCTAGGTCTCCCAACAGCCCTCCGTGTCCAGCGAGGTGTGGTGCTGGTAGAAAACTCTATTCCCTGTCTAGATGTCTACAGCATTTCCAAACCTAGATTGTGAGCTCCTCGCAGGAGGACCTGCAGGCCTCCTCCCCTTGTATCCACCCCACCCCCTCCTTGTATGCCCTTTCTCCAATCTGCATCCTGGACAATTTCAGGACTCAGGGTCAGGGCCTGAGCTCTGTGCAGGGTGGATTTCCTTTTCAGGCTTTCTGGGGCTCTCTTCCAACCAGGTGCTGGGACACTTACTTCCTCAGAAGCAACAGAGAGAATCTGCCCTTTTCTCTGAATCAGGTTCTTTTGGAGAACATACTATCACCTTAGGATTTTAGGTGACCCTACACTTCTCAAAAGTAACAGAAGTGTTCAGGCTGGAGGTCTGCAATCACCAGCAGAGGGTTTCGTTTGTGGAGGGATGGAGGGGCTCTTCTGCAGGTGTCAGATAGAGGTGACACATTGTCATCTCTCTGACCATTAGTCTGTATGTCAATACTGCCTTTGTTTCTTGTTTTGGGGCTTCCTGAGAGCTCAGCTGTTGGAGGCAATAGGATTCTTACACGAGACCCAGTAGGTGCCTTCTCTCAGCTCATGGATGAAGCTCAGGGCTCTCCTTTTTGAGTCTCTTCAGATACTGCTGAGTAGTGCCCTGTTAAGCACCCATGCCACCCCTCTCCTATCCTGTGTCAATGATAGACAAAGCTGGCTAACCACCTCCTTCTCAGCCAGACTAAGAGCCCAAAATCCATTTGACTCTGTAGCCATTACCAAGAGATCAGAGATGATGCACAGAAAGGGACTCATCAGCCGATGCTGCCTAGTGCTCCTGACATGTCTTGTTCACAAAGAGCTTTGATGATAACAAAAGTACTGTCAGATGTCATGTGCAGAGTTACACATGTGGCCCTTTTCCCCAGTGAGAAAATTCACCCCCTCCCCCAACCCAGAGAGCTCACCTTGCCCAGCTCACCTGACCCCATCCCAGGTCTGGCAGGAGCAGTTCCCAGGTCTGGCTCCTAAGCACTCCAAGGGTAGGAATCAGAAAAGTGAAAGGTGTTTGGGAAATCCAGAGGCAGAGGCACCCAACTGTGTCTGAGACGGAGGGGGAAAGGTGAACAGAGATGGTCTACCACCATACTCATTGCTATGTGGTCATTCCCAGTGAATACCCCAAGTTATGGCCTAAATATCAGATGAAGAAAAACAATTGTCACCTTCCTCTTCCCTAGTCAAGGGTCTAGAAACCAGCTGGAGCTTCAGGGCAAGAAGTGGAAAATCTGATGTCAGCCCACAGAGCAAAAAAAGGAGAAAGGGTTGTATGCTAAATTCCCTTAGCTTCCTTCTTGACTGATGCCGGAAAGGAGGCGAATATGTTACGTAAAATTCATTTAATTGTTTTAATGTCTG
The DNA here is from genome assembly GCA_004026745.1 of Myrmecophaga tridactyla. Taxonomy (NCBI): domain Eukaryota; kingdom Metazoa; phylum Chordata; class Mammalia; order Pilosa; family Myrmecophagidae; genus Myrmecophaga; species Myrmecophaga tridactyla. Next base: position 6,608 of record PVIY010019943.1, read on the forward strand.
TGGTTATAACTCCTTTCTCCTAGGATGCCATATGTTGGCTTTGTGTCATTTTTACTAATACACATTTATGAGGGTTTTTTTTTTAATTTAGCTTTTGAAAAGCCTGGTTTCTGGGTTAATTTATTATTTCTGGTTATTTTACTTGTTTCCATTAATTTCACTTACATATTTTGTTGTTTTGTCCTTTATTTTTTCCTAATGCTTTAAAATAGTGAACATGGTTGTTATTTTCAGTCCATGTTTTTAACATTTTTTTTTGTTTTTTAATAACGGAAGTGAAGTTATATATTTTCCGGAGTATAGCTTTAACTCTATCCCATAGCTTTGGGGATGCTTATTATTGTTTAATTTGAGTTTCTTTACTACTAAGGTTGAGTATTTTTCTCCCATGATTCAATATTATTGGCCATTAGTATTTTCTGTTCTCATCCTTATCCCATTTTTCCTACTTAATTATTCATTTTCTTAATGATTTATCTGTCATAGATATTACAAATAGATTAACATCTTTCTTTTTAATTTTATGTTGTATTTCACTTTTTAGCAGAGAAGTTTTACCTTTCTGAGTAATCATATCTATCAATATTATTGTCTATGATTTCTACTCTGCCTCTTTGGTAGCTCTTTTCAACTCCAGACTACGTAAATCCTTACTTATATATTCTTCTGACTTTTCTGTGTAGCCAAAGGAATTTGATTTTTTGACCTCTGAAAAGCTCAACCATTTAACCCAGTATTGTTAATTGAACAACTCATTGTTTTCCTACAGTTCTGCTAATTCAATATTTTTCATGTATATATGTGCATATATACATTCTTGGGCCAGCTTTTGGGCTTTGTTCTTTTTCATTATTCTGTCTATTCCTATATCATTAATATACTATTTTAAATATTGTTGTTTTCTAAAACCTTTTAACACATAAGAGGGCAAGTCCATTCTCATTATGTTTTTTAAAAGCAATTTAGCTGACTGTTCATGTTTATGCTTTGATGAAAGCTTTACTATCATTTAATGAAGCCCTTACAGCTGCAATCTACTCGCACCTTTTCTCGTTTGTGAAAATTTGATAGGGAGAGTATCAAAATTTTAGACTCTTTGGAGAATTCACATCTCTTCCACCTTCTTTCTACCCTCTCAGTTTCTTTCTGAGGCCCCCAAATCCTTCCCACACCACTTCTCCTCCCCTTCCTGCTCTGATCTCCTCCCTCTGGTCACAGAATGTACTTCCTTGGCCTCAAATTGCCATCTGTGCTATTTTGAAAGTATTATGCACCCTAGAAAAGCCATGTTTTAATCTTGATCAAGTCTTGTGGAGGCAGCCATATCTTTTAATCCTCATTCAATAATGTAGGTTGGAATCTTTTGATTAGATTGTCGCCATGGAGATGTGACATGCTCAATTATGGGTATTAACTTTTGATTAGATAAAGATGTGATAACATCTATTCTGGGTGGATCTTGATTAGATTACTAGGGTGTTTAAAAGGGGAGACATTTTGGAGAAAAGACAGAAATGACAGAAGCCTCAGAGTTTACAGAAACTTCGGAACAGAACTGACACAGAGATAAGGATGTTTGGAGATGCTTTGAGCCCAACAGACACCACCAGGGATGTTAAGCAAGTCAGAGCCTGGAAAGAACCAAGGGAAGCCAAGAGATGAAAGTCAGCCCTGGAGAAGCAAAGTGAGGAACCCCCACAGGGGCAGAGGCTGAAAGCAATGGAGCCCAGCAGCAAGGGACCAGCAGATGCCAGCCACATGGCTTTCTAGCTGACAGAGGTGTTCTAGACCCATTGGCCTTCCTTGAGTGAAGGTAACCTCTTGTTAGTGCCTTAATTTGGACACTCCCATTTCCTTAGACCTGTAAACCTGTAACTTATTAAATTCCCCTTTTTAAAAGCCATTCCAATTCTTGTATATCGCATTCCAGCCTTGCAAACTAACCACCATCTGACCTTTTGGTTCTGGCCTGGCCCCAGCCACTTAACACCTGAAATGAAGTATGAAGGAAGTTAAAACAAATCAGTGTGAAGAATGGTTGGCAGTGAGGTATTTTTCCAGATCAAAGTGCCTGGAAACATCTTAAAAACACTTTATTCAGCCCTACAAATAGATTTACAAGGAGGGATTAAGGATTTCAATTACTTGGCTTCTTCACGTATTCACTCCATTTATTCCTAAATAAATATGAAAAGTATCATTTTGCTCAGGCTGGGCCCTCACATGTTCTTCTCTATGGCTCAAAGTGTTTCAGACAGGCAGTTTGAGAGGGACTATATTGCCAAAGTAAATGGAGATCAAATATGTTAACATTTGAAATGAATCCAACAAAGATGGACTAGGTTATGCTGCAGACACAACCTTTAAATGATGCATAAAGGCTAAGCGGGTCCAGGTGGCCCATGTGCTGTCTTAGTGTTCCAGGATGTCTGATTGTCTAGCAATTTTATATCTTACAAAGCTTCTGTGATCATCATGGCAGTGAATGAGAAACCTGCACTGACCCTTAATGCTCCTTCCAGGAGCTGTCTATCTCAACTCACTTTCCTCACATTTCACTGGTCAAAGCATGTCACAGGGTCATGCCTGCCTTTAACAGAACAAAGATAGGCCTCCATTATGAAAACGTTGGTGAATAGCAGTAAAATCCAATGCAAGATACATTCTATTAGCCATAAAGAAGACTAATAGTCACAGACAATTAGGAGAAGCAGCAATAAAAGATGTTTTTGTCTCTGAGGAGCTTGGCAGTTGCACAATGGCTCCTCTCCATCCTGCTGGTAGAAATTTTATGATCCATCCATTCATTCCAAAACTTCTTGTTGAGCACCTCCTATATTGTCCATTGCTGGAACACAGTCCTACAGCTTTTAAAATCTATAACGTTAGGGAAGTGCAGGGAATAGAGTCTATGAAGAGAAGAGCAGCTTTTCACATCTTTGTATTCAGAGCCTGGATAAGTATTTACCATATAAATTAATATTTTGTGCCCCCTGATTGACACCTAGCACATTCTGCTCTGATACATTAAAAGTGAGGCAATTTGAAAACATTAGAAGGTTCCCTCTGTGCTTTATGGGATGTAGGCTGGTTCTGGGGTATAAGACTTGAGGACTTGGAGGAGACTTAAGAATATATTATTAAACTGAGCTGGAATGACTTGCCTTGCTTGCTCGCCATGCTGGAGAGAAACCCAGACCCCTGTGGCCCATGGTGCCAAAGGTTGTAAATCTTCTTCTTAAGGTTTGGGGTCTTAGCATTCCCCCAAACCCTATATATATCCCACACTTCTGCAGCTCTTTCCTTCATCCTCATCAAGAAGTAGGCTTGGCTTAAGTATTGTGGTGGGTGGTGGTCACTTTTAGAGGAAAGATGACTAAATATGGCTCTCAATGGCCATGTTGTACTGACCAATCCCACCTCTCAGGTTTAGTTGATTTGACCAGGGGTGGACGTCTGAGACAGGTAAATTCATTTCCATAGGCGTTTAGAATTGATAGCAAATGAGAGTTTCTAAAGCTCTAGTCAGCAGTTTCTGTTACATGTGATCCCCTTTGTGTGGGAAGCGTAGAGACCAGGAAGCAGAAAACGCTGGTGTGGGAAGGAGGCAGTGAGACCAAGATGCATAGGGAAAGCGAGCAACAAGGGAGATGGCACGATGTTGCCTTGTGCTACCTGATGTCTTCCTGGGCCCATTGAGAAGCCCCTATTTTTAGCAAAAATGCTTCTTTTGGCTTAATCTAAATTCTGTTGTTTTATTTGCAAAAAAAAAAAAAGACCTTTCTAAGGTCCCCCACGAGTTGTGTCACTGGTGCAGCCTCTGTTCTGGAGAGCTGTTTGATTGTTATTGTATAACTGACCTGAGCTGTTTGCTGGTTATTATGCAACTGGTCTGTCCTTCAGATGCTGCCAGGAATTTGGGACTTTTTCAATAACAGGAGAAAGATTTTATCAGAAAGCCTGGTTTGCAGGCTTTGGGGATGTGTGGCTTCTTAAAAAAAGACATGCTGTCCTAGATATGAAGTGTGGTTGCAGGAGTGTTGGGAATGGGGGTGATGTTTGGGAATTCCATCCAGAAAAGAACCTTGTCCCTGGGGACACAGGAAAGAGTGGTAGGTCTTCTGTCTCTGGGAGGTATATGTGCTGCCCACTCCTATGGCCCTGTAGGTTATCCAGATGTCATTCCAGTTTTTCGAACATAGGTGTGATTTCAATTTCTTAAATCACTTTTGTAACTGTGAATCAATAAAATAAACTAAATATGTAGGGATCTTTGGTCCATATATTTATAGACCAAAATCATAAGCTTTGAGTTCACAATGACCTTGTACTTGACCCCGCTCTACCACTGCACCCCCTGTACCCCTGCACAAGTCCCCTTCTATCTTGGGACCTTGGTTCACATAGCTGTAGTAAGACGAAGAAGATTAAACCAGATTATCTTGAGCAGAAAGGAGAAAGAAAATTCCTGGAACACCAGGCAAGGGGAAGCTTATAGGTAAATTCGAGCTCTGACCAGACACTATCTACCCCAAATATCCCTGAGATTTCAGATGGATTAAGGATTGTGTAGCTGGTCCCCCCTTCTGTGAGCCAAGAGACAGCCACATTGCTAGGAATGGAGAGAGATCCCGGCAATGCAAGGATGGAAAGTTCACTGGACATAGAGCCATGAAGTCAGGCCCAAAAGGCAGAACCAATGAAAAAGCACGAGGCTGTGTTGTGAAGTTCCCTGGACTCAGCCTTGAAGTACAAGGCAGCCACTGAGGCCTCCCAGCCCTGGAGCTCCAGCGTGCATTGACTAGAGTTGTCTAGGGCTTAAGGAGAGGTCCTGGACAGGGATCTACATGTGGGAGCCCCCAACCTGTAGAAGAATTGTGAAGGCATGAGACAGGGAGTAAGTGTAAGGAAAGAAGAGAACCAAGAACCGAGCCATGGTACCTTTCCATCATGTGGCCAAGGAGAGGAAGAAGAACCAGCAAAGGAGAATGATAAAGAGTAATCAGAAAGATGAATAAAAGCAGTCAAGAGTGGTGTCCTGGAAGCCAAGAGGACAAAGTGTTCCAAGGAGGAGGGAGTCAACTACTGTGTCAAATGCAGCTGATATTTCTAGGAGGGAGAGGACTAAGTGAGAGCCATTGGAATTTGCCAAAGGGAGGTGTGGGAGACTTAATTTTATGTCCTGCAATGGGAACAGACTGTCTTCTGTCCCCTGACAGACCTTCAGAGTAGAAGAACAGCTCTGCTTTGACTCTGGAAGAGGCGTTTTGCAATAGTACCACTTTCATTGTGTGGGTCTATGGAAAAGCCCTGACAAGAGAGGCAGTCACTTTTTTATTGGGACATCAGCAGTGCACAGAAATGGGCTGTACCTTAGAGTGCAGGCTCTGGAGCCAAGCATTACCCCCACCAGTTCTGGGAGCTTCAGAATTCACAGACCACAAGGCGCTGCTCTCTGCAGGATTTGTCATTCCACTTGCCATTGGTAAAGATTTCCACACAGTTCTCTGCCCCACCATTGTTGTTGGGCTCCCCGGGGGCCCAATTGGAGTAGGTGAGGGGCTCCCCTGTGGGGTAAGTGAACTTGCCCTCTGTCTTGGTGTCAGTCATGCTTAGGAAGGCAGGCTTGTTATGGGCTGAGACTAGCTGTTCCAAGGCGGTGTTCTCAGCTGCAGAAAGTGGGGAGGCCACCCGCCCACCTGCCTGTGTACACACCAGCTGCGCATCTTCAAAGGACTTTTCAAAGCCACCGGTCTTGAAGATCTTCTCCCCAACACCTCTGCCATTGGGGAAGAGCTCCACTAGGAGAAGACAAGAGGCAAGTTGGGGTCATGGCAGCTCCTGGCAAGGGCTCAGTGTCCCAACATCAACCTCCAAGATCCAGTTTAGAGTATGTGGACCACAAGGGAGGATGAAAATGAGAGACTCACTTCCAGATAAGTCCCAGCTCCACAACATACCCCAAGTCCTTACAATAGCCCGAGAAGTAGTACAGTGGTCCCCCATTTGCAGAGAGAAACTGAAACTCAGGGAGGCTAACTAAAAGACCCAAGGCGACCCAGCTCCCAAATGTGGAGTTAAGTCAATCTGATACCAAAGCTCAGACATGCTCTTTCTTGTCCTCCCGTGTTGTATATTAGAACAATATTTCAATTACTATATAGAATTGGAAAGGCTTTGCTCAAAGAAATGACAACATGAAGCATGAGTCAGTTTCTGACAGTTCAGAAAACACAATGCAGTGAACCCATCTCATCCCTGCAGAAAGGCATTCCTGCAGAACAGAGAGGGTCTGTGCTGAGTGATGGGGTGAGGGAGGAGGAGAGGGTAGAGTGCCACGATGTGCTAATCTCTGATCTGGGTCTAGGTTCATGTTCACATCTTGGCCTGCATGTGAGTGATGCCCCAGCCAGTTTGCATTCTCAGAAGAACTGGGTGAGGGGAAGAGGGCATCTATGAAGTGAGTGACGGCAATGCTGGAGAGAGTCCCATATGCATTCAGAAGGCCAGGCATTCAACCACATTTTGTCAGTGGCTACTCAGGTGGGTTAGGAAAGGTCACTTCCCTTTTCAGGACAGTGCTGAAGGCAAGGGCTGACTTACAAAAAGACAGCGTGTTAAGTGTGCCAGGACCACATATGAAAATCCTCTGCTAAGAATATGGACCTTCAGGGCTCCAGAGAGAGCAGATTCTCCATGGGCTCAGAATGGCAACCAGAGCTGCCCTGGACAAGGTCAGAATAAGAGTTTATGTGCCAATACTGAGTTTATATTCCAGGTGTCTTGTGGGTATTCATGTACATACATGAATATGCCCATGTATACATGGGAGCATGAACAGATCCATCCAGACGTGTGTGCACATTTGTGTGTGTAAGCATATGCATATGTGCATGTAGGTGGGTGTGGGGGAGTGGTGGCATTTAAGTACATGTGTGGCAGGTGCACATGCAAATGCACTTCTCTGTGTTTGCATCAGTCTGCATAGGAATGAGTGAGTGCATGTGTGAAAAAGTTTGTGTAAGGAGGGTGAGACACTGAATTCTTGAGATTTTCATCCCTGTATCTCACACAATTAGGCCCTTTTTTATGCTTGACTCCTCCAAAAAACTCTTCTTTTTGGCTCATTGAGATTTTCTTGAATTATATGAACTCAAAACAGCTGTCAGGGAGGGCAGAAGAGTAGGAGGGCTACGGAACTGAGGTGGGAATTTCTAAAGGCACTGGGCATTGTGAACTGCTCTCCTGGGGGCATGTGACTCCTCAGCATTCCATAATTAGATACTCAGGATGCTGAGGAAGCCTGCCATCTCAAAACAGCCAAGGTGTATGGGCCTGACATCCACCATGCATCATTTGGCTCTTGCCTGGCTGATGGTCATTTTCTAGAATAAAATACACGATGGCCATGTTTCAAGGTTGAACCATCTGCCTTCCACCCCCAGGGCAGCATCCCAGGTCCATCTTTCAAATTCTCACTTGGATTCTGTGCTGCCTTGGGCTGTGCTGCAACATCTCTGGGCATTCCCATAATTGGCCCCTCAGAGATAAGAAATGCATCCTGGGTTGGGTGATTTTGTGTCCAGGTTCTGTCACAAGGACCAGCACAGGAGAGAAAGAGTAAGAGTGAAAGTAGAAGTGAATGCCTGCTAAATAGAAGGTAACTCAGGCATTGTCCTGGCTCAGGGCACAAGAGGCATTGATGGCAGAAGGTATTCAGGAGTCTAAAAGCCATGAGAGGATCATTTTTCTTCCAGTCCCTGAACTGACGATGTGGGCTTTATCTTCCTACTTGTCCCTTGGATCCCCTTCCAGTTCCTGGAGCTGTAGTTTCCTTACCTGTCCCAGCTCTAGCTCCACTCCTTTCCCCAGTCCCAGTTCTAGCCCTAAACATGGTCCCAGCCCTATTCTCATTAGATCCAGACCAGTCTCAGCCTCAGGCCCTACCGAAAGTCTAGCCCCAGCTCAGCCCAAACCAAGACCCACACCCAGTCTGAGACCAAGCCTCACTGGCTGATTCAAGTTTATGTGCAGGATCTTACCTTTCTTATACAAAGAGAAGCCAGCCTGGAGGAGCTGTACTTGACCCTGTAAGGCCTCCACCTGCTGCCTCAGAGTCACGATGTCTGCAGAAGAGAGAAGGGCTGAGTAAAGACAGCTTGGGATCAACTCAGAGCCTGGCCCTGAAGGGCAGGGTCCTCTGTCATTGGGGACTGGGACTGAGCCCCAGGAAGCCCACATTTGCCAACACTGCTGGCCCCTGCTTACTATGGGATTCCCTGTGGTTCTGCTGTGAACTAGCTGACAGGGTGCTGCTCTTACTGATACTGAGCCAGGTGACATTTGAACTCCATAATTCTGGGAATCTGATGGCACTTCACTTTTGTTCTACAGGAACACTCATTCCTCAGACATTTCCCATCTATTGGGTTATTTGATGCTTGAAACACTCCTATGAATTGAGAAGCCACTGTAGTTTTCCAAATGATCATAAGAGAAACTGCCCAAATTCGCCTTCTGGCAAGTACCAGATCCTAATTCAACTCCCTTCCAGCCTGCCAGACTTCCCTGCATTCCACCCACTTCCTATAATTAGTGGGGCAGACATTTGAGAAGAGGGCCTGTCCTGAGCTGAAGATGACCTCTATTCTCCCTACTTATGCTCTAGTTACGGGTCCCAGAATCAGGGGCTGCTAATCTACCTGGAAGTCCACTGTCTCCTTTGGGTCCTCTCTCCCCAGGAACGCCTCTGTCTCCCTTCAGTCCTGGGGGACCCTTGGCACCTGGAGGTCCCTGTGAACCCCCAGCACCAACAGGACCTGGGTTTAGAGGAAAAGAGTGCAGTAAACCACATACTAATTTTCCAGCATTTGTTCCCACTCTGTAGACTGATTGTCCATATTGCCCAGCAATACCATTTCTTCATATAGTCTGTCCCAGAACCTAGCCAGATACCCTTCCCCGTATACTGACCATCTTCATTTTTCAGGACTGTGTACCCCCTAAAAACAGACAATTTCCAGAGACCAACAATGCTTTTTCCTTGAATGTAGACTCTCCCCATTGCACAGCAATACCAGCTCTGACTTTACTAGTGGTGGTGGATGGGAGAGCATTGACAGCTCTAGGTGGGCACAAGAGACCTGGACCTCCTTCCATTACTTACCTGCTGCCCCAGCATTTCCAGGGGCTCCACGCTCACCCATGGCACCTTTCTCTCCTTTAGACCCCGTAGGGCCTCTAGTCCCTGCAGATCCTGGAGTGCCTGGAGCACCAATTTCTCCTGAGGAAGGAATAGGGACATACACTATTGAGAGTGTGTTTAGCATGGATCATCTCCTCAGGACGGTGCTTTCCACCTACAGCTTCAGGGTGAGAGAGAGATCTAGGGAGACTGTGTTCCTTGTTGCCTGGGGTTCTTCTTTGGATAGGAAAACACTGTAAGAGTAGGAAAGTGGGAAGAAGGGAGGTTTGAAGATCAGCAGTTCTGTCCCTCCATAAGCTGTCTGGGGTCCATGGCAAGGCTTCCCAGTGTTGACAAACTGGGCTCAGGACTGGCATTCTGAGTATGTCTTAGGGCACAGCATGGATGGTCAAAGACATTCCTTCCTTCTCCTGCCACATGGGCTACCTACCTACCTTTGGGCCCAGCCTCTCCTTTTGGGCCTGGTTTTCCTTGAAGTCCTATGCTCCCTTGGGTCCCTGGGGGACCCTCTCTTCCAGCTGTACCAGGTGCACCTGGAGGTCCTGGAGGCCCTGGTTAAGAGGAGCAGTCCAATCAGTGACACTGAGTCCTCTTAGATGTAGAATGCGGGATATGATTAGGGCAGAAAGAGAGGACAAATAGGCAGCATCATACCAGAGGATTGCCACCCAACACTGGCATCAGTCTTCCCCGAAATAACTCAGTGCCACCTTCAGAATGACCTTCTTCCAGCCTGGGCTGGACTCTGTGCATATCCCTTGAGCCTCCTCCTGGCAGGCAGCAGCACCACCTGGAGCAATAAGCATTCCATACCCAGTTGCTTACCACGTGGTCCAGAGTCACCCTTTGTTCCAGGTTCTCCAGCAGAGCCATTGTCCCCTTTAGGTCCAACTGGGCCAACTGGGCCAGGCATTCCTGCTTGCCCTACAGCTCCTGATAAACCTGCAGCAGTAGAAGAAGTGGACATAAACCTGGCTCTAGGCTCAGGAGAAGTCAACTGCCTGCAGTGTCAGGTCTCCCATGTTCCTTCAGGGTTCTACAGGGATGGACATTACACCTTCATACTCCTCAATACCCTGAAGATGCAGGAAATGGGTTCCAGCAGGCCCATTTTACATGTGAGGAGACAGGCTTGGCTGAGGTCAACCTTGGAGACAGGATTCCAGCCAAGACCTGTCTGACTCGCCATGCAGTACTACTTCCCCTATGAAAGGCCACAGTATTAAGGGTAAGCAATCATGCTCAGCATTTACCCTTGATCATGGACTTCATATTCTCCCCTGCCCAGAACCAACATTTGTATTAGAAATGGCACTTGGCAGGTGGTGTTATTTGTCCATTTGCTCATTATTTCATTTACCTGTTCACTAAAACCACCTACTTTATGCTTAGTACGGGGCAAGATGCAAATGTTAGCACCAGGTCATGGTCTGCAAGGGATTTGTAATCTAATTTTAAACTGTGCAACGAAAGTAACAAGTGAGGAAAACAGTGCATGAGGAGTCGCTAGTCCTATCACAGTGCTTCTAATCCCAGAACACACAGATATTGGAGCTCTCTCCCTGAAGGAGGAAATGGGACTTAGAGGGTAAAGAGAATTTAAAGAGATATGCTGAGGGAAGGTGATGTTTCAGATTCGGCCGAGGGGCCAGGCCTGCCTGGGGCAAGAGTGTGTTGGGGAAGAGCCATTACTCATTTGCTGGGTGGGAGAAGTGTTCTGTGCTGGGTATTGTGTCCTATGTTCTGTTGCAATCCACACTACAGATGAAATGGGTGGATTAAATGAAATACTAAAGAAGCACGAGCTCTCCTTCCTTCCCTTCTTAATGTATTAGGACAAATCCTTCATCTGAAAGGATGATATTAAAAATATTTAACACCCAGCAATTAGAATGAACAACAGGTCAATGCTCCAGCTACATGTCATTCACCCACTGTTTACTCATTCCTGGGGTGGGAGGAATTCAGAGGATCTTAGATGGGGAGTCAGGGCAGCCAGGAGTATGAAGGAAGGCACCTAGAACTCAGGGCAGAAGTTATTTGCTAACTGGTAGAGCAGCATTTTAGTTGGATTCGATGTTTGTGGGGCAGTCCATGTTCAAACATCCATAGCAGACTATCCAGAGATGCTGGGCTGCTTACAATTTCAGTACCACTTCAACCCTCCAGGACAAGCCCATCATCCCCGCTCTACCTGGATCCCCCTTCTCGCCCCGGGGACCCTCTCTCCCATCTCGTCCATCGCGACCAGGCAAGCCATTCTCCAGGGGGCTACACATGATCAGTGTGCAGATGGAGGTCTCTGTTCTCTGGGGATAGATCTTCATTTCTGCTCCCAGGGACCCCAGGGACATTGTGAGCAGGACCAGTGCAGAAAGATTGAGGAGCAGCATGGCCTGGGGGAAATGAACAGGAAGAGAAAGGAGATGCTTTTGATTCTCGGGCATGATTTAGAACTCGATACAGCTCTTGAAGTTCAGAGAAGAGGTGAACCCTGCTTTCCACCTCCCCTCTCTTGTTGTGGGGCTCAGGGCAGCAGGACTACTTAAAACAGATTAGTTACAAGGTGGGCACACAGTTTGGCCTTGGAGTGCATGAGTTACCCAGTTTGAACTTTGACCTGGGTCCCCAGCAACCTTCACCTGTCCTCAGGTGCCCCCATGTCATCCCTTCTGTGCTTCCCCAAGGGCATTGCTGTCAGCCCAGGGGCTAGGATGTAGCATGCTTCACTGAGGCCATCACAGCAGGAAGGATTCACTGAATGCCTCTGAACAGGGGCCTCCTTCTCGCAACAGTAAAATTGAGGCTATTAGCTTATTCAGACAAGGCAAATCCATTTCATCTTCCTTGCTGTCTTGGACCTGAAAAAGGAGCAAGAGTCCAGATTGGGCAGTATTTGTAATAGGATTTGTATTAGCCCTTTGTATTTGTATTAGGAAGCCTTGCCATGGGCCCCAGCCAGGTTATGAAGGGACAGATTTGTTGATCCCTAAGCCTCCATTCCCCCTACCTTCCTACTTTTACAGTGTCTTCCCGTTTCTCTCCACAGAAGAACCCCAGGCAGCAAGGAGCACTGTCTCCCCAGTTCTGAGCAAAGGCTGAATACATGGCCAGGTGATTTGCTGTTCCTGGACTAGATGCTATCTCCATAAGGAAATTCCCAGAGGGAACCCAAGTAAAAGTGTCCAGAGGGAGACACAAATTAATTGCTGGAGAGACCCTGGGACACCTAGAATTTTGCCCAGACCACCTGAGAGGACTGAAAAGGGCCTCTTAGAGGAAGGGGATGTAAAAGCAATTCTGTCAGGTGGAGGCAAATTTTGGGGATGGGGGACAAAAAGCAGCTTTCAATTACTATCTTGGAGGGACTTAGGAACTAGGTTGGAAGTGAGATGAGGATGGGTGCTAGAACCTGGGTCAATCCCTATATTGAACATCTTCTCCCAGAGAGAAAACCTAAAGCTATGAGAGTGGGGAGAGCCCAAGGGGAGTCACAGAGGCCCAGAGCAAAGCCCGAGGGACCTGAAGGTAGATGTGTAAAAAGAAAGGAGAATGGAAATAGGGGAGGGGGTTCCTGGCCAGAAAAAGTCCTTCCTTCTCCAGCTGCTTGATTCTGGTCTGTGATGATCCCTGTTTTTGTGCTATCCTCTTTCAAGTATTTTGACTTTACAACTTGGGCATGCTGAGAGTCTCTAGAAATACTTAATGGTCCAGGACCTGTACAGGTAAGCTCACAGGCCAGCAGCTGCTTTGCCATGCTTGTTCTGGTAGAGGCTCAATCATGAGCCCTGAAGACAAGAGTCAGCCAAAGCAAGGGCATTGTATCATAGCCTGCAGCAGCCTCAACTCTGAGGACCTGTGTCTGTTTCTGGAGAAGAATGAAAGGCAATAGACTTTCTGTCCACTGGCTCAAAATGGCATAGGATACACCCCATTGTAGAGGGAAGGGGCAGTGAATAGAGTTAATTCAGAGGTTATCGGACTTGGGATTCAGCAGAGGTATCTTAGCTGGGGCAGCAAAGGAGTGGACAGAGCCATGGCTTTCTTCAACCTCGGCAGTGTTCAGTTTATATTAAGCTTTCAGAGTAATATATATATTTTTTAAATTCCTCTGTAACTTGATTTGAAAACCAGAGATCTAGTCCAGGCAATATGTTTTGTAGGGTAAGAAAGAGGCAGATTTATCTTTGTCTCAGGGGCATTTGGTGCTAGGGTAGTCTCCCAGAGGTCTGTAAATTCCCAGTCTGCTTCTCATATACACCACTTCTTTCTGAAGAAAGAAATAAGGGACAGAGAAGGAGCCAAGAGGGAAATTTGAATTACAATTTCCACCTGAGGACTTACACAGTGACATCTGGGTTCTAGGTGGGCATTACGATCCACCCACCTACCCTCTCCACATCTGTAAAGCAAATCTCCTACTGAGTCAAGGCAAACAAGTGAGAGGCAAAAGCACACCCAACTCACTCCTCCTAGACTAGAACCACTGCACAGACCCCCGCTTTTGCCAACACAAGTAGAATGAATGGTCCAGATGGACAGGGGCATCACAGGATGTGGGGAAAATAAAATGAGAGACAGGGTCAGAAACACTCACAGGTTGCTTCCTCCAGTGCCCCGGGAGCTCCAGGCAAACTACCCCTGCTTGGAAGGAACTCTCTATTTATACCTATTTTGTAATCTGAGCTGCCTAGCCCTGATCTTTTGAGAACCCACTTCAATAGTGGGGCAATTTTCTTCCTTGTTGGCTCATTGCTCTGAACCCCACCTGAGTACTGGAAACCTAGTCCTGCTATTCATGTCACTACACACAAATCACCTTAGATTTTATGGAGCATTTTTCAGTCCATGATCTCATCTGCATCTGCAGCTCTGCAAGTTAAGCGGCTATATCAGTGTTTGTATTTTACAGATGTCCAGGAATCTAAGATATCCAGGTCCAGAGAAAACCAGAGAGTTGCACAATGACCTACAGGTATTTCAAAAGCAACTTGCACCTGAAGATCCCAAAAGCCAGGACCGGCTGTGCCCACTTCTCTTTCTACTTCACCTCGAAAGCACTGCCCAGATATTTGGAAAGATCTGAGGGCTGCTTGGCATAACTTGGTAGGGGGTGGGGCAGGTAGAGAAGCTGCAGAGGAAGCAGCCTGTGCAGACAGGAACTATGGTCACTGCCACCTGGTAGGAGTCACTTTTTGCTTTCTGCTTTATACCTTTAAAAACCTCCCATTTGTTTTCTGTGGGGTGGTCTTTTCTTAGCAGGTCTCTGCCTTGCCCTCATTCAGGCATTGTTCTTTCCACACAGGTTGAAAAATATTTGGGTTGTTTCCACCTTTTGGCTATTGTGAATAGTGGTATTATGAATATTCTTGTTCAAAGATTTGTTTAAATACCCAGTCTCACTTATTTAGGTATACATCTAGAAGTAAAATTGGCAGGCTAAATGTTAATTCTATTTTTAAACTTTCTCAACTGTTTCTCGTAACAGTGGCATCTGTTTGCACTCCTTTCAGCAAAGTATGAAGGTTCCAAATTTTCCACATCCTCACCAGCACTTGCTATCTTTTTTTAATTTTTATGTTTTAAATCTATCCAAGTGGGGTTGCATTGACATTGCATTGATTTGCATATCCTACTGACTAATAACATTTACCATCTTTCCATATGCTTATTGGTCTTTGTATATCTTCTTGGGAAAAATACATATTCAAGTCTTTTGTCCATTTTCAATTTGGGTTGTTTGTCTTTATGTTGTTGAATTGTAAGAGGAATTACAATTCCTCTTACAATTGGACATCCAAATTCAGGAAATTTCTTCTTCATTTGAATATTCAGTTGTCCCAGTGCCATATATTGAAAAGACTGTTCTTTCCCCTTTGAATGGTCCTGGAACCCTTGTCAAAAATCAGTTGACAATGGATGTATGTGATTTTTTTTCCCTCTCAAGCCTACTACATATATCTATTTGTCTATCTTTATGCCAGTACCAAACTATTTTGATTACTGCAGCTTTATAGTTAGTTTTAAAATTAGGAAGTGTAAGTCCTCCAATTTTGTTCTTCTTTTTCAAGATTGTTTTGGATATCTGGAATGCCTTGAAGTTTCATATCAAATTTAGGATCAGATTTTTCATTTCTGCAAAAAAAGATCACTGGTATTTTGACAGGGTTTGCATGGAAACTGTAGATTGCTTGGGGTGAGTATTACTATCTTTACAATAACAACTCTTCCAATCCATGAACATAGATGTCTTTCTATGTATTTCTATCTTCCTTAATTTATTTCAATGATATTTTGTATTTATCAGTGTACAAGCCTTGCAATTCCTTGGTAAAATTTATTCATTAGTTTTTATTCTTTTTTGACGCTATTATAAATTATGGTTTTCTTACAATTAGCCCACAGAAATAGAATATATTTTGTATGCTGATATTATCCTTCAACTGTGCTGGATTTGTTGATAGGTCTAATAGCTTTTTGTAAATTATTTTTCTGTATATAGGATCATGTCATATGCAAATAGAAATAGTTTTACTTCTTCCTTTCTAACTTGGATGTCTTTTAATTTTTTGCTTATCTAATTTCTCTGGTTAGAACTTCCAATAGTAAATGATGAATACTAGTGTCAAAAGCAGGAATCTTTGTCTTTCTGCTTATCTTATGTGAAAAGCTTTCAATATTTCACCATTAAATACAATGTTAACTGTGGATTTCTCATAACTGCAGTTTATTACGTTGAGGAAGTTCCCTTATATTCATAGAATATTTAATGATTTTATCATGAGAGAGTGTTGGATTTTGTAAAATTCTGTCTCTGCATCAATTGGACTGGCTTATTTCTTCATTTCATTAATTGTATAGATTATATTGATTGAATTTTGATTGTCATCTTGAGATAAATCAAGCTTGGTCATAATGTATAATCTTCTTAAGATATTGCTGAATAGAATTCCATAGTCTTTCATTGTGAATTTTGACATTGATATTCATAGGGGATATTTGTATATAGTTTTGTTTTTTATTATGTCTTTGTCTGGCTTTGTCTGTAGTAGAATGAGTTTTCCCTCCTTTTCCATGTTTTGGAAGGGTTGGGAAAAATTGTTGCTGATTCGTATTTGTATGTTTGGTAGCATTCACATTGAAGCCATATGGTTCTGAGCTTTTATTTGTTGGGAGATTTCTGATGACTGATTCAGTCTCTACTTATAATATGCTCAAATTTTCTATTTCTTTTTGACTAAGTTTGGGTTGTGTGTTTCTTGGAATTTGTCCATTTCATCTGGGTTATCTGATTTGTTATCATGCAGTTGTTCATAGTCATCTCTTATATTTCTTTTCATTTCTGTAAGGTCAGCAGTAGATATATTAACTTTCACTTCTGATTTCAGGTATTTAAATCCTCTCTCTTTCTTTTCAAACTAGCTTAAGTTTTGTCAATTTTACTAATCTTTTCAAAGAGCCAAGCTTTGGTTTCATTGATTCTCCCTATTGTTTTGTTTTTCTGTTCTCTATTTCATTTACTCTATTCTACTACTTATTATTTCATTACTCTTCTAGCTTTGGGCTAGCTTGCTTTTCTTTTTACAGCTCTTTAAGGTATAAAGTTATGCTATAGTTTGGATGGGAATCTTTCTTCATTTTCTTCAACCGCTTCCCCCTCCTTCTTCTCCCCTATCCCTCCCTTCCTCTTCCTTTTGCTCTTCTTTACATTGTTCTTCCTCTTCTTCTTCTCCTTCCTTTTCCTCCTTCTCTTCTCTCCTTCTCCTTCTCTTTTTTCTTCTTCATCAATTTTTATTGTAGTCATGTCTATAAAACTCAAAATTTCCCCTAATAACTACATTCAAATATATAATTCAGTGGTACTAATTACACTTATAATATTGTGCTACCATCACCACCATCCATTATCCGAATTTTCAAATCACCTTAGACAGAAATTTTACATTCATTTGACCAATAAATTCCCATTCCCTTCACCCTCAACCCCTGGTACCTGTAATACACTTTCTGTATCTATGAATTTACTAATTCTAGGTACTTCATGTAAGTGAGATAATACAATATTTGTTCTTTTGTGTCTGGCTTATTTCACTCAACATGATATCTTCAAGGTTCATCCATATTGTAGCAGGTATCAGAACTTCTTTCCTTTTACAGCAGAATAATATTCCGTTGCATGCATATACCACATTTTGTTTATCCATTGTTTGGTTGATTGATACTTAAGTTGCTTCCATCTTTTGGCAATTGTGAATAATGGTTCTATGATCATCAGTGTCCAAATAACTGAGTTCCTGCTTTCAATTCTTTTGTATATATACCTAGAAATGGAATTGCCAAGTCATAGACATATGGTAAACTATACTTAACTTCCTGAGGCATCACCACACTGTCTTCCACAGTGTCTGCACCATTTTACATTATCACCAGCAATGAACCAGTGTCCCTCTTTCTCCACATTCTCTCCAACACTTGATATTCTTTGAGCTTAAAAAAATAGTTTCTATTCTAGTGGGTGTGAAATGGTATAATATTGTGGTTTTGATGTGCTTATTGATCATTTGTATATCTTCAGAGAAATATCTGTTCAAGACTTTTGTCCATTTTTTAATTGGGTTGTTTAATTGGGTTATTTGATTTTTTTTTTTTTTAACATGGGCAGGCACCGGGAATCGAACCTGGGTCCTCTGGCATTGCAGGCAAGCATTCCTGCCTGCTGAGCCACCGTGGTCAGCCCTGTGTTATTCGATTTTTTTGTTGACAAGTTCTAGCAGTTCCTTATAGAATAATTTTCCCGATATTCAACCCTTACCAAATATGTGATATCCAAATATTTTCTTACATTCAGTAGATTGCTTTTTTTACTTTCATGATGAAGTCCTTTCATGATGCTCAAAGTTTTAATTCTGAAGATGTGTCATTTTTCTATTTTTTTCTTTTGTTGCTGGTATGTTTTATGTAAAGTCTAAGAAACCACTGTCTCACACAAGGTCCTGAATATTCTTCCTCATATTCTCTCCTATGAGTTTTACAGTTCTATATCTTTGATCCATTTTGAGTTAATTTATTTTTTACATTTCAGTAATTTCATTGAAAGGTATATCTTTTAGTATCAAACATAGTAATAGTTTGTTAGGTTACCTCTGCCAGCACAAAAGTAACACTGACATATTCAAAATATTGAAATGTGTCAGCCATTTGGGAAAACTGAGAAGTTATCTACAAACATTATTTACAAAAGTTAAGTATACTCTGTAGGTATTACCGTAGTTCTTTCATTTATTCTTCATTGTCTATCTATGTATCCACAACATGATGTCAAAAGTAAATATGAATTGGTTACAGCTATTCTGGATGAACTCAGGCTACACATTTGCACTGAGTGACTATTTAACAGCAGTGATTTTAATACTGTAGACCTTACACTCACTGATTTACATGGAAAATCCTGAACATTACCTATTTTAAGGCATAATTCACTTAAGACTTTGTTTTGGCACAGTTTGGGCATTACTGAAAGTATACCCTTCCTTTTAAATTAAATTAAATTCTAAATTAGGAAATGACTATTTTATGAAAACAGTCCTTAGTAAAAACTTCTAGTGTGTGAATTTAAGCCTGAACTTGCTTGTTGGGGTAAAGCAAATTTTTGGAATGATTATTTTGTTACAAGAAAAACTAACTTTGTCGATGGGACTAGACTGAGGCAGTAGATTTTATATAAAAATGTTTGTCATGGATGTAAACATCACCTGTGTTCTCTAGAAATATTTTCGAAAAAAATATTAATAATTTAATGAATATGCCAGGTCTCTATTTTCTGTTTTACATAAAGTACTCTCAAATTTAAATGTAATTGCCATGTAGTAATAAATCCACATCTCTGGAATACCTGTCACTTGGCATCATGAGTACCAAGAAACTTAATACTGCCTCAAATGATCTGTTATGCCTAAAAAGTGCATGTGAAAGTTGGATATACACCTCACAATTTAAAAAGCACACTTAAGATGACTTAATGTAAGTAGGTTACCACATTCAATACCACCTAAATACAATATATTGATCCAATATAAAAATTTAGATCAGTTTTAGAAATGAAGATTCACAGTTTATCTTCCCAGACTTGCCATTAGCTTCATGTTTTCTGTTAGCTGGTTTGTAGGCTTCACAGATGAATTCAAATCTAAAAATAATTCTACTATAGCATAATATGAAGCAGGCAATTTCCCAACACCTGAGAACATCAGTGTAATCTAGTTGTGATGTTCTGAGACTTCATAGCTTAAATCCCTTATAGCACTAAGGTATCCATAGCTCAGGGTTGTGGAAAAGGGCTCCAGAGGAGAGATATTGTTGCCAAATTAATCCGATTATGGAACTGTTTCAGGAATTGTTGGAAGGTTGGTGATTCTGTAGTAATGATGCTTCGGTTGCCATGAAGTACACCCAGAAACAATTCATTTCAACTTCTGAACATTTGGTTTAGAACACTTGTTTGAAAAATATTCAGCTAAACACTCGGATACAGGCTCTTGCCAAAAGATCAAATCTCTGCCATTTATCTTGGAATGTTTCTGAAGACATTCTACTCCTTCTGTTAATTCTGTATACTTCTGTACTTGGATCTCCAATGCAGTGATAGACAATGCTAACACAGAAGGCTTTGCTTTAGAAAATATGATCTGCAGTGGCATGCCTTAAGTTGAGCTTCTAGTCTTTCAAAATCAAAGTTATTTCTCCTTCCACATGGCATGCTCTCGTCAATAAGTGAATGATAGAGTTGCAGAAATTGAAAGGCAGTAGTAGCTTTGACTTTCCAACACACCTGTTCCAGTACAGTCTTTTCCATTTTCATCAAGTCTGAAACCGTGAACCAATACTGGCTTATACAGATGAAGTCAGTTACCAATGGGACATTTCTTTTCTATTCCATTGATTTTATGGCCAAATAAAAGCAGCTCAGCCCAACACACACAAGGTGCTTGGGCTGAACCTTCATTTTAGACAAGAATCTGCCCAGTAGATTCACTGCTAGAGAAAATGTCTCTATCAAAGCCAAAGAACTGAGTTATACTTCGACGATCTTTTACTTCAAAGTCTCTTAGGCTTGCAGTCATTCCGAAGCCATTCATGTTCAACTCAATTGGTCTCAAGCTGCAGACCTTTGGGTGACATCTGGACTCCTGTTCCAAAAGGGCATTCAGCTGGTGTAGCAGGTTCTGAGCGTCAGTTGTTTTCAGGACCTCTTTCATCTTGATCGTGATAGCGACTCCTCAGTGGTAACCACTCTCCTCAAGCTTGCTGGCACCTCACCCCACGATATCAGATGCAAGAGGCCTATGAGTCATGGGGACTCATGGGCATGAAGGGAGAGGGCCAGTAAGGGGTAGCCATCCTCAGCTGAGGTCCCTACAGCCCGGCCAAGATGAAGCTACCTCCACCTGGCTCAGCTCAGAGAAGCCATTGGAGCTAATTTTTATATGTGGTGTGAGGTAGGGTCAACCTTTGTTCTTTTGCATATGGAAATCCAGTTTTCCCAGCACCTTTTGTTGAAAAAACTATTCTTTCCCCATCGAGTGGACTTGGAATGATTATCTACAATCAATTAGCCACAGATAGGAGGGTTTATTTCTGAACTCTCAATTCATTTCTATTGTTCTGAATGTCTACCCTTGTGCCACAAACCACATTGTCCTGATTACTGTAGCTTTGCAATAAGTTTTAAAATCAGGAAGTATCAGTCCTCCAACTTTGTTCTTCTTTTTCAACATGGCTTTCTCTATTTGGTTCCCTTACCCTTCCATATAAATATGATGATTGTCGTTTCCAGTTCTGTAAAGAAATCTTTTAGAATTTGATTGAGATTTCA
This sequence comes from Myrmecophaga tridactyla, assembly GCA_004026745.1. Classification (NCBI taxonomy): domain Eukaryota; kingdom Metazoa; phylum Chordata; class Mammalia; order Pilosa; family Myrmecophagidae; genus Myrmecophaga; species Myrmecophaga tridactyla. Next base: position 27,685 of record PVIY010019943.1, read on the forward strand.
TTTAATCTGTAAATTGTTTTGGGTAGAATTAACATCTTAACAATATTTATTATTCCAATCCATGAACATGCAAGCCCCTTCCATTTATTTAGGTCTTCTTTGATTTCTTTCAACAATACTTTGTAGTTTTCCATGTAGCAGTCCTTTACATTCATAGTTAAATTTATTACTAGGTATTTCCTTCTTTTAGTTGCTATTGTAAATGGAATGTTTTCTTGATTTCTTCTTCAGATTGTTCATTATTAGTGTACAGAAACACTACTGATTTTTGTGTGTTAGTTTTGTACTCTGTCAAATTGTCAAAGTTGTTCATTAGTCTCAATAGTTTTGTAGTGGATTTTTCAGGATTTCCTATATATAGGAACATGTCATCTGCAAATAGGGAAAATTTCACTTCTTCCTTTCCACTTTGGATGGCTTTCACTTCCTTCTCATATGTAATTTCTCTGGTTAGAAATTTCGGCACAATATTGAATGACAGTGGTGAAAGTGGACAAATTTGTCTTGTTTCTAACCTCAGGAAGAAAGCTTGAGTCTTCTATCATTGAGTATTATGTTCGCCATGGGTTTTCATAAATGCCCTTTGTCATGTTGAAGAAGTGACCTTGTATTTCTATTTATCTGAATGTTTTTATCATGAAAAGGTGTTAGAGTTTGCTTTTTTGATCAACTGACATTATAATGTATTTTTTTCTTTCATTTTTTCAATGTGGTGTATTACACTGACTGATTTTCTTATCTTGAAGCTCACTTGCATACCTGGGATAAATCCTGCTTGATCATTGTGTATAATTGTTTTGATGTGTTGTTGGATGCAGTTTGTTTGTATTTTGTTGAGGATTTTTGCATCTGTATTCAAAAGGGTTTTGGTCTGTACTTTTCTTTCTTTTTGGTACCTTTATCTGGCTTTGCTATGAGGGTGATGTTGGTTTCATATAATGAATTAGAGAGTGTTCCCTCCTCTTCAAATTTTGGAAGAGTTTGAGTGGGATTGGTGTTAACTCTTGAAAAGTTTGGTAAAAATTCACCTGTGAGGACTTTGGTTGCTGGCCTTTTCTTTGTTGGGAGAGATTTGATTAGTGATTCAATCTTTTTACCAAGTCAATTTGTTTTATTTCTTTTTTTAAAAAATTTTTTTATTGTTTTAAAAAAAACAATCAACATACAATGCAAACGTTCTTAACATATGAACATTCTGTACTTGGTGTACAATCAGTGGCTCATAATATCATCACAGAGTTGTATATTCATCCACTATGATCATTTCTCAGAACATTTGCATCACTCCAGTAAAAGAAATAAAAAGAAAAAACTCACATACCATCCCCCTTACCCCCCTCTCATTGACCACTAGTTTTTCCCTCTATTCAATTTATTTTAACATTTGTTCCCCCTATTATTTATTTATTTTTAATCCATATTTTTTGCTCATCTGTCCATACCATAGATAAAAGGAGCATCATAACAAGGTTTTCCCAATCACACAGTCACTTTGTGAAAGCTATATCATTATACAATAATCTTAAAGAAACACGGTTACAGGAACACAGCTCTACAGTTTCAGGTTCTTCCCTCTAGCCTCTCCATTACACCTTAAACTAAAAAGGGGTTATCTATATAATGTGTAAGAATAACCTTCAGGATAATCTCTTGATTCTATTTGAAATCTCTTAGCCACTGGTGCTTTATTTTGTGTCAATTTCTCTCTTTCCCCTTTTAGTCAAGAAGGTTTCTCAATCCCTTGATGCTGAGTCCCAGCTCATTCTAGAATTTCTGTCCCACATCCCCAGGGAGGTTTATAACCCTGGGATTCACATCCCATGTAGAGAGGGGGAAGACAGTGAGTTTGCTTGTTGTGTTGGCTGAGAGGGAGAAGCCACATCTGAGCACCAGAAGCACTTCTCTTGGGAGTGACTCTTAGGCCTAATTTTAAGTAGGCTTAGCCTATCCTTTGCGGGGTTAAGTTTCATATGAACAATCCCCAAGATTTGGGGCTCAGCCTATTGCTTTGGTTGTCCCCACTGCTTGTGAGAATATCAAGAATTCTCCACTTGGGGAAGTTGAATTCTCCCCCTTTCTCACCATTCCCCCAAGGGAACTTTGCAAATACATTTTTATTCACTGTTCAAGTCACTCTGGGACTTATCAGGGCATTACTCTGGACAAGTCTACAAAATCTCATGCCCTACTCAAGGTTCCATGTACTATAGTGTTCAATTAAGCTGTTCACATAAGTTATATTAGGAAATGCACTAGTCAAAATATACATTTTATACCAAATAAATATTTTTTTGCTGTAGTCTCACACATAAGTTAAAGTTTTAAAATATGAATTACCATCTATTTTCAACACCCTGCAATACTGACATTCCTTTGTTCTTCCTCATGCAGAAGCATTTTTTTAATTTGTACATTTAGTCACTATCATTGTATACTCTAGGCATTCCGAGATTATACCTCTCAGTCTTTATCATCTATCTTTCCTTCTGATTCCATTTGTGCCCCCAGCCCTCCTCCCTCTGTTATTCTCACATTCAGCTTCATTCAGGGCACTAACATTATTGTATTACACTTAGGTAGTATTGTGCTATCCATTTCTGAATTTTTACAATCAGTCCTGTTGCACAATCTGAATCCCCTCAGCTCCAATTACCCAATATCTACCCTATTTTTATCTCCTGATTTTCTCTGTTCCTAACTGAAATTTTCCAAGTTCATTCATTAATGTTAGTTCATATCAGTGAGACCATACAACATTTGTCCTTTTGTTTCTGGCTTATCTCACTCAGCATAATGTCTTCAAGGTCCATCCATGTTCTTACATACTTCATAACTTTGTTCTGTCTTACAACTGCATAATATTCCATCATATGTATATACCACAGCTTGTTTAGCCACTCATCTGTTGATGGATATTTGGGCTGTTTCCATCTCTTGGCATTTGTAAATAATGCAGCTATAAACATTGGTGTGCAAATATCCATTTGTGTCCTTGCCCTCATGTCCTTTGAGTAGATACCTAGCAATGGTATTGCCGGATCATATGGCAATTCTATACTTAGCTTCCTGAGGAACCACCAAACTACCTTCCACAGTGGTTGTACCATTTTCCATTCCCACCAACAATGGATAAGTGTGCCTCTTTCTTCACATCCTCTCCAGCACTTGTCATTTTCTGTTTTATTGATAATGGCCATTCTGGTGGGTGTGAGATGATATCTCTTTGTGGTTTTGATTTGCATTTCCCTAATAGCCAGTGAAGTTGAGCATCTATTCATGTGCCTTTTGGCCATTTGTATTTTCTCTTCTGAGAAGTGTCTGTCCATGGCTTTTGCCCATTTTGTAATTGGGTTGTTGTCTTCTTGTTGTTGAATTGAGCAATCTTTTTATATAGTCTGGATACTAGACCCTTATCTGATATATTATTTCCAAACATTGTTTCCCATTGTGTAGGCTGTCTTTCACTTTCTTGACCAAGTTCTTTGATGCACAAAAGTCTTTAATTTTGAGGGGTTTCCATTTATCTATTTCATTCTTCAATGTTCGTGCTTTGGGTATAAGATCTAGGAAACTGCCTCCTATTATAAGATTTATGATATTTCCCTACATTTTCTTCTAAAAGTTTTATGGTCTTAGATCTAATGTCTAGGTCTTTGATCCATTCTGAGTTAATTTTTGTGTAAGGTATGTGGTAGTTAGGTCCAGTTGTCAACCTGATCAGGTGAAGGCACTTAGTTCTGTTGTTATGGACATGAGTCAGTGGTACGTGAACCTCATCTGTTTCTGATTACATCTGCAGTCAGCTAAGAGGTGTGCCTGCTGTGATGAATGGTGTTTGATTTAATTGGCTGGTGCTTAAATGAGAGAGCTCAATGTAGCACAGCCCAGGCAGCTCAGCATACCTCATCTCAGTACCCGCAGCTCAGCCCAGACCTTTGGAGATGCAGAAAGGAATCACCCCGGGGAAAGTTGTTGGAATCCAGAGGCCTGGAGAGAAGGCCAGCTGAGATTGTCCTGAACCTCAGTTGAAAGTTAGCTGCCTTTCCTCTGAAGAACTAATGAAATAAATCCCCTTTTATTAAAAGCCAATCCATCTCTGGTGTGTTGTATTCCAGCAGCTAGCAAACTAGAACACGGTGTGAGATATGGATTCTCTTTCATTCTTTTGCATGTGGATATCCAATTCTCTAGGCAGCCTTTATTGAGGAGACTGTTCTGTCCAGGCGAATTGGCTTGACTGCCTTATCAAAGATCAGTTGTCTATAGATGAGAGGGTCTATATCTGAACACTCCATTGATTCCATTGGTCAGTATATCTATCTTTATGCCAGTACCATGCTGTTTTGACCACTGTAGCTTCATAATATGCCTTAAAGTCAGGTAGTGAATTCATTTTCTTTCTCAGGATATTTTTAGGTATTCAGGGGGTACTCTGCCCTTCCAGATAAATTTGGTTATTGGTTTTTCTATTTCTGAAAAGTACGTCTTTGGGATTTTAATTGGTGTTGCATTGAATCTATAAATCAATTTAGGTATAATTGACATCTTAGCTATATTTAGTCTTCCAATTCATGAACACTGTATGCCCTTCCATTTATTTAGGTCTTCTGTGATTTCTTTTAGCAATTTCTTGTAGTTTTCTTTGTATAGGTCTTTTGTATCCTTAGTTAAATTTATTCCTAAACATTTTATTCTTTTGGTTGTAGTAGTAAATGGAATTTTTTTCTTGATTTCCCCCTCAGATTGTTCATTGCTAGTGTATAGAAACACTACAGATTTATGAGTGTTGATCTTGTAACCTGCTTACTCATTTATTAGCTCTAGTTGTTTTGTTGCAGATTTTTCAGGGGGTTTTGATGAACAGTATCATGTCATCTGCAAACAGCAAGAGTTATACTTCTTCCTTCCCAATTTTGATGCCTTGTATTTCTTTTTCTTGTTTAATTGTTCTGGTTAGAACTTCCAACAAATGTTGAATAACAATGGTAACAGTGGATATCCTGATCTTAGGGGGAAAGCTTTCAGTTTTTCCCATTGAGGATGATGTTAGCTGTGGGTTTTTCATATATTCCCTTTATCATGTTGAGGAAGTTCCCTTCTGTTCCTATACTTTGAAGTATTTTCAATAGGAAAGGATGTTGAATTTTGTCAAATGCCTTTTCTGCATCAATTGGGATGATCATGTGGTTTTTCTGTTTTGATTTGTTAATATGGTGTATTGCATTAATAGAATTTTTTATGCTGAACCATCATTGCATACCTGGAATGAATCCTACTTGGTCATGGTGTATAATTCTTTTAATGTGCTGCTGGATTCAATTTTCAAGAATTTTGTTGAGGATTTTTTGCATCTATATTCACTAGAGAGATTGGTCTATAATTTTCTTTTCTTGTAGTATCTTTGTCTGGCTTTGATATGAAGGTAATGTTGGCTTCATAGAATGAGTTTTAGGTAGCCTTCCCTCCTCTTTAATTTTTTTTGAAGAGTTTGAACAGGATTGGTAGTAATTCTTTCTTGAATATTTGGTAAAATTCACACGTGAAGCCGTCTGGCCCTGGACTTTTCTTTTTGGGGGGCTTCTTAATGACTGACTCAATTTCTTTACTTATGATTGGGTTATTCATGCATTTATAAGGAGTTGTTAATTGCATCTACATTGTCTGGTTTATTAGCATATAGTTGCTCATAATATCCTCTCATTAATTCCTTTATTTCTGCAGGGTCAGTGGTTATGCCTCCTCTTCCAGCTCTGGTTTTATTTATCTGCATTCTCTCTCTTCTTTTTGTCAACCTTGCTAAGGGTGCATCAATTTTATTGATTTTCTCAAAGAACCAACTTTTGGTTTCATTGATTTTCTTGATTGTTTTAATGTTATCAATTTCATTTATTTCTGCTCTAATCTGCATTATTTCTTTCCTTTTGTTTGCTTTGGGGTTAATGTGCTGTTCTTTCTCTAGTTCTTCCAAGTGAACAGTTAATTGCTCGATTTTTTCTTTTTTTTCTTTTTTGATATAGGCATTTAGGGCAATAAATTTCCCTGTTAGCACTGCCTTTGCTGCATCCCATAAATTTTGATATGTTGTGTTTTCATTTTCATTTACCTCGAGTTATTTACCGATTTCTTTTGTAATTTCTTCCTTGACCCACTGGTTGTTTAAGAGTGTGTTGTTGAGTCTCCATATATTTGTCGATTTTCTGGCCCTCTGCCTGTTATTGATTTCCACCTTCATTCCTTTATGATCTGAGAAAGTGTTTTGCATGATTTCAATCTTTGAAAATTTATCGAGACTTGCTTTGTGACCCAGCATATGGTCTATCCTTGAGAATGAGCCATGAGCACTTGAGAAAAAGGTGTATCCTGCTGTTGTGGAGCGTAATGTTCTATATATGTCTGTTAAGTCTAGCTCATTTATTGTAATATTCAAATTCTCTGTTTCTTTATTGATCCTCTGCCTAGATGTTCTGTCCATGATGAGAGTGGGGAATTGAAGTCTCCAACTATTATGGTAGATGTGTCTATTTCTTTTTCAGTGTTTGCATCATGTATTTTGAAGCACTCTGGCTCAGTGCATAAATATTTATGATTGTTATGTCTTTTTGTTGAATTGTTCCTTTTATTAATACATAGTGTCCTTCTTTGTCTCTTTTAATTGTTTTGCATTTGAAGTCTAATTTGTTTGAATATTAGTATAGCTGCTCCTGCTCTTTTCTCATTGTTATTAGCATATAATATCTTTTCCCAACCTTTCACTTCCAACTTATGTTTATCCTTGGGCCTAAGATGTGTTTCCTGTAGACAGCATCTAGATGGGTCCTGTTTTTTAATACATTCTGCCAGTTTATGTCTTTTGATTGGGAAGTTTACCATTAACATTTAGTGTTATTACTGGAAGGGCAGCACTTTCTTCTACTGTTTTGCCTTTTGGATTTTATATGTCATGTCTAATTTTTCCTCTTTTTACCTTTACTAATAGCTTTCATTTCTACTCTCTTCTTCACACTTCTCTTTCCTGTCTTCCTTCTGTTTCTGGTGGTCCCTTTACTATTTCTTACAGAGCTGGTCTCTTGGTCACAAATTCTCTCCATGATTTTTTTGTCTGAAAATGTTTTAATTTCCCCCTCATTTTTGAGGGACAATTTTGCTGGATATAGAATTCTTTCAGAATCTTAAATATATCATACCACTGTCTTCTTGCTTGCATGGTTTCTCCTGAGAAATTTATCCATAGTCTTATTGGCCTTCCCTTGTATGTGATGGATTGCTTTTCTCTTGCTACTTTCAAAATTCTTTCCTTCTCTTTGACGTCTGACATTATGATTAGTAAGTGTCTTGGAGTATGTCTATTCTGTTTATGATCTGCTGTACTTCTTGGATGCGTAATTTTAAGTCTTTCATAAGAGTTGGGAAATTTTCAGTGATGATTTCCTCCATTAGTCTTTCTCCTCCTTTTCCCTTCTGGGACACCCACAACACTTATATTCATGTGCTTCATGTTGTCATTAAATTCTCTGAGTCCCTACTCATATTTTTCCATTCTTTTCCTTATATTTTCTTTTGTTTGTCAGATTTCAGATGTCCCATCCTCCAGTTCACTAATCCTATCTTCTGCCTCTTAAAACCTAACATTGTAGGTTTCCATTGTTTTTTTTTTCAACTCTTCTACTGAGCCTTTTAATCCCATAAATTCTGTGATTTGTTTTTTTCAGACTTTCAACTTCTTTTCATTCATCTCTTGCCTTCTTTATATCCTCCCTCAACTTGTTGATTTGAGTCTTGATGAGATTTTCCATGTCTGCTTGAACATCTTGCATTAATTGTTTCAACTCATGTATCTCATTTGAATTGTTGGTTTGTTTCTTTGACTGAGCCATATCTTCAACTTTCCTAGTATGATTCATTATTTTTGCTAGCATCTAGGTGATTCCTTAATTCCTTAATTAGTTTATTCTGGAGATTATTTTCATTCTTTTACCTTGGATTTTCTTGCTGGATGGCTTTGTTCTCTATCTGGTCTTTGACATTCACTTCAGCTCATTCTAGCCCTCTAGCATAGGTTTTGTTTAACGGATCAGAATTTTTCAGTTCTTGTTTTCTTGTTTCTTGTCATGCCTATATGATGCCTTTTTTTTTTTTTTTTTACTTAGGAGGGTCTACTTAGGTATCATCGACTCCAGTCAGATTTTCCCAGACCAGACTGGCCTCCTTTCAGGAGGAAAGAGTCACCCGCATCAGTTTTCCCTGAGTGTGAGACCCAGCAGGTTGCAAGACATTCCTATGAAGCCCTTAAACTCTGCGTTTTTCCTATCCTGCCCAGTATATGGCACTTTTCTGCCTGTGGGTCCCACCAGCATAAAGTGATGTGGTACCTTTAACTTCAGCAGACTCTCCCTGCTGGAGGCATGGTTGAGACAGAGGAGATGTTGTAGGCTGACTTTAATTGCTTTAATTTCCCAGTTCCTGGGGTCTGAATTCCTTGAGGGAGAGATTCCACCTGAGCTGGGCCCCACCCCTCTCCTGGGGAAGGCAAAGCTTTCAGGGAGTTACCTCCTTCATCTGACCAGCCTCTTTGCCTCTCAGATAAGTTTAATTCTACCCTTGCCTGGGCAGTTGGAACCCAAGAGCAGTTTTAAGTGGTAGAAACAAAGAAAAAAAATCCTGTTCAGAGCAGGACCCCCATTCCTCCAGTTTGTTAATAAAGCACTTAAGTTGGTACATTGCTCTACCAGGTCCTATGTGTCCCCTCTTTTTTTTTTTTTTAGGGTACAGACCTCTTCAAGTATTTTGTGCTGTCTGATCAAAAAAGCCTCTGCTTTTTTTCCCCCATCAACCCTACCCCTTCTGTGCTGGGGCAAAAACTAGTAACTTT
>PVIY010019944.1:0-44916 GCA_004026745.1 Myrmecophaga tridactyla
AGATATATTTCTTAATTGCAAGAATGAATAGAGTAACTATTTTTCTTCTCTCCAAGGTAATTTCAATATTCAATACAATTCCAGAGCTGGCAGTGGTGCTGTGAAGCAAACTGCCTCCTATACAAAATGGTGGCTTTGTAAATTGGTACAAATTATGACAAGCAAGTTGGCAACATGTGTAAAGAATGATACACATTTGGCCAATAATTCTACCTCTTGGACTCTATCCTAAAGAAATAATCCAAAATGTCAGAAAAATCATGTGCTTGTAGTTGCTCGCTGCAGTACTTATAATGATGAAAAATTAGAGGCAATTTAAATGCTAATGGGGAATGGTTATGGTACATCATAGAAGGAATATTATGCAGACATTAAAATCACTGTGCAGGAAATAATTTTAAGGAACAAAGCATCACACAAGGTTCTATTGTTACAATTAAGTAAAAAGCTTAGAGGCACATATAAAAAAAAATTGGGCTTTGTGAGTTAGGAGAGCAGATGACTTTTTCTCTTTTCTCAATGTTCTGTAATTTTCCTGCTATAATAAAAGAAAAGTAAAAAGCAGGGCATAATTGAGAGGAAAAGTGTACTTTATTCTTTGTGACTTTAACCACATTAAAATGAAAGGCAAAGGCAAGGAGTTTGGGCCTGCCAGATATCCCTATTCACAGGATAGCTTTTTTTTCTTAATTGCAGGCCCTGTGCCTAAGAAGAAAAAGACATTTCTGGAATATTAATCTTCAAAACCCAAACCCATTAAATGATAGCAATCATTATATCTCAAGGGTTGCCCCTTGTAGAGCAGGCCAGGCCACTCACCCCCTCCACATTAATTCCAACCACAAGACCTGCACCAGCCCCCCACCTGGGGGAATGTGGGGGGGGGGTGACATTCACAAGGAGACCTGTCTCATGGAATCTGAGACTTTGTGGTGTCACAAGAGGACCTGGTACAGAAAGGACCCAAATAAGAATCATCAATGAAGATAAAGATAGGGAAGAATTAAGGAAACTGTAAATATTTTCAATCTGTCATTACAATTTCCCTATTAAAAAAAAAATCCCACTGTACTTGGTGTAGTTCTGTAAGCCATCCTCAAATCGTCTTTGGAGCTAGATGGTTGTGTTAGTTAGATTCAGTTGTCAACTTGGCCAGGTGAGCATACCTAGTCTTGTTGCTGCAGACATAAGCCAATGGTACGTGAACCTCATCTGTTTCTAATTACATCTGCAGTCGGCTAGGAGGCGTGTCTGCTGCAATGAGTGACGTTTGACTTAATTGGCTGGTGCTTAAATGAGAGAGCACAACGTAGCCCAGCTAAGCAGCTCGGCATTCCTCATCTCAGCACTCACATCTCAGCCCAGGCCTTTGGAGATGCAGAAAGAAGTCACCCCAAGGAAAGTTGTTGGAACCCAGGGGCCTGGAGAGAAGACCAGCAGGGACCATCCTGTGCCTTCCCACGTAAGAAAGAACCTCAGTGGAAAGTTAGCTGCCTTTCCTCTGAAGAACTAACAAAATAAATACCCTTATTAAAAGCGAATCCGTCTCTTGTGTGTTGCATTCCAGCAGCTAGCAAACCAGAACAATGGTTATCTGCATGAATTAAACACAGCCAGATAAAAACAAAACCAAAAACAGCTGCGGGAATGTATCATGTGCCCAGCAGTACAGAAGGCATCTGGGGTGGGGTGGTTAGAATTCTGAAACATGGTAGCTGCCCTCAGGAAGCCTAACTTCTGGCAGAGGAGACACGGGGGCAGGGAAAGGGGCAGGAGCATGGGCATGTGAAGATAAATCAAGAGGTAAGGAGATGAAGTAGAGAATTCTAGTCGATGAAGAAGAAGACGATTAAAAAGAGAGAGAGAAGGGGCAGGGAACCGAAGGACTGGAAGAGATACCAAAATAAAAAAGGCATGTAGGAGAAGACAGCCTCAAACATAGACCACAGAACAATAAAGACATAGTACTACCACTCTAAAATAAACCGAATTTCTGTTCAGTTTCATAGCCCTGCTTTCTCTTTGAGGTACCTGGAAACCCCATTTCAATTCACATCTTGTTCATTTTGATTGATTTATCTGAGAAATTTCAATCAAGTCTCTCAGCATGGTAGAGTAGTCAGTCAGGTTGACGTTCCTCAGGAAGGGCTGAGTGATGGAGGAGAGCCGCTGACTCAGGGTCTGCTGCGAGCTGAGGTTCTCGGCAGCCCTGCCAGCTTTCGGGCAATCTTGGCCCCTGCCTGGCACTGCCAGCCTCGATTGTTATGTGGCTGCCCATGGCTTTGGTTCAGGTCAAAAGATGAGCTGAAAGCTTAAACAGATGCTGAAATTGTTCTGTTTTTCATTGCTTGAACTAAGAAATCATTCCGGAAAGCTATGGCCTAGGTTTTGTTTGTTTGTCTTGCCTGGGCAGGCACCGGGAGTCGAACCCGGGTGTCCCGCATGGCAGGCGACAACTCTCCCACTGCGCCAGCATTGCCCGCCCTGGCCGAGGTTTTTATTACTATGCAGATAAGCTAAGGTTACTTCACTCTGCTGTCAAATTAAAAGACTCTTATCTTTCTATCTTTTCCAACAGTTTCACCTGACGCTGGGACAGGGATATCACTGAATATTTTACTGTAAGTTAAAGACAGACGGGGAATTTCTGTATCAATCAGCAGCTAATTGGGCATCAACTTGCTGTGAAGCACTGTGCTAGATAAGGCAAGTTAAGAAATAGAGAGAGGACGTAAGTCTTCTTTCAGAATGTTCAGAATGAGCTTTTTAGATCAAACAGAACCTTTATGCCAGAAAAAAAGCATTAAATAACAGTTTGGGAGGACACTGTGAAGTATTCAAGGCTGTAGAGTAGGCAAGGTCATTACTGTATAGTGAATACAAGCCCTACAAGACCTGCCACCCAACCTCCACATCACCTCCCTGACCTCACCTCCAGGTCTCCCCATCCCTCTCTCTGCCCAAGTCGTTCCAGCCTCCTCCCTGTTCCCAGAGCATGTCAGGCATGCTCCCAACTAAGGGCCATTGTACAGACTCTTGCTGCTATCAAAATGTTTTCCAAATGTCCACATGGCTTGCTCCTCCACTTCCTCATTTTACCCTCTGAAGGAGGCCATCCCTGGCCACCCTAGGTATATTTGCAGCCCCCTTCCTATCCTTATTCCCTGCTTTATTTTTGTCCTTAGCACTTACTGTCTAACGTAGTATATGGTTTACTTATCTATATTGCTTATTGTCTTTCTCCCCCACTAGATAAAAGCTTCATGAGGGCAGGGATCTTTGCTGTTTACTACTGCTATATCCCCGATGCCTGAAACAGTACCCAGTGCATTCATAGCCATCTAATGAATGAACACACAACCTCTTGTGTTCCTCACGCTGTGCTAAGTCATCTGTGTAAGTTATATGTTTGATACTCTCAGCAATCACACAAAGCAGGTATTATTTGTAGGATCTCAATGTTAGTCCCTAAGTCCATGGTGATATTTTGGAGTCCTCAATGAGGTGAGGACAGTGGGGCATTTCTCACAAGACCTCATGGGATAGTATTATCTCTTTGGTAAATTTATTCTGGTCCAGGATGTGACCTTTCGCCTTGCAGGCTCAGAAACACTTGGCCAAGGTTTTCAAACTGTCAGTGTATTCATTGACAATAAAAGACTGTCTCATGAGCAGGAATGTATATCACATGACGCGTACATTCTTTCTCTGTAGCCAGACCCACGAGGAAAGCCAAATCACCAGCAGAATCCCTACAACTCTCCTGCACCCATCTCTCCATTAAGGCTGCCCTACCCAAAGCTCATTTCACACTCGTGTTATTTCAAGTGTCCCCCTGCCCTGGACAGCGCTTGAAGGGAGAGCTGATCACTTTGCTTTGCCACTCAGTTTCCATGCTCTGCCCTGCTGTTCCCTGCTCTGTGCCCCAGGAGGCTGGCCTTTATAGCCTGCATCACCCACGTGCCATGGCCCTCAGGCTTCTGGTCAGGTGCCGGTGTGAAAGGTGGGTTGGAAGAGAGTAGGGGTATTTCCCCAAACTGCCCACTGTAGGGCCATCGATTTGGCAGTGGCTATTTTCATCTATGGCCACAGGTCTTGCCAGGATCCAGTGAAGCCATTCCTCCCTTCAGGCCTAAGGCTGGGGATGGCTTCCCTTGGAGACTTCCCATCTCTTGCTGGTTCTCTTGATCCTATCTGCATTTTTGTAAATAATCTCTTTATTAAATCATCTTTTAAGCCCTTTAAAGGTGCTGTCTCCCAAGGACTCTAAAAAAAGGTTTGGCTTGAAGATTCTCGATTGTCCGTACTTAAAGAGTTGCTCAACTGGCCGACCTGTCTACCAATTAACTGGAGCTTTTCTAGATCAGCAGTGACCAATGGAGCTTGCTGTGCTGATGGCAACATTCTCTCTCTGGACTGTCTAACACAGTAGCCACTAGCCACATCGTGCTATTGAGCATTTGAAATATGTCTAGTGAGACTAACTAAAGTTTTTATTTTATTTACTCTTATTAATTTTAATTAAGCTTTAAATGGCTACACATGGCTGCCATATTGGACAGAATTGCTCTGGCCACTCAGTCAAGTAGGCCAGACAGTTATTCTTTTTCCTTCAAATGTCATATTTGTGTCTTATCTCTTATAGGAGCAAATATCCTAGTTCTTAGGGGGAGACCCACCATAGCCCCCAGGATTTACAATATTATGTCTGAGCAGTGAAACAACTTGCCAGAGTGAACTGTGTGACAGGATCTGGAGATCCTGGATTCTGGGGTCAGAGGGAAACTTTAACAATGCTGCACAGGAAATTGTTTCATGGGAATTTCTGCTTCTATTGTTTCTGTCGGGGAAGTAGAACAAGACTTTACCCCTTCAACCAGAAAGAAACTAATTCAGAAAATAGATAATAATAGTAAGTTCAGGCAGGAGGAGTGACTTATTGATTGTGAATTGGGGAGAGGAACTGGACATACATAGGCCAGGCTTTCTCCCCCTCTAAAGAGCAGCCACCTGTGGGCAACCTGCATCTACTCTACACCTCCACCAGTAACTGGTACAGGGCAGGCTGCAGGTGGAGAGGCCTGAACTGACCCAGCGGAAAGCTGTGTCTAATTCTAGAGCGCAGTATCAGAAACCCATCTTGTCAGTAGATTCAAACTATGCCCTAGCATTTATTCGTGATAAAGGAGACTTTTGGGTCTTCCTTCTACCTTACTCTTTTGCTTTATTTCTTAATTGGTTCAGAACCTGGAAAAGAGAGAGTGGCACTATTTATAGGAACTTTTCAAATGCTTCAATTTAAGAGTTTGGCCAATTTCATTGTGATAATGAAATGTCATCTGATCTGGTAAGGCGACTATCTAAGGAATAACATTGCCCCAAGAGGGGGCTCTGTGAAAGGAAGTATGTACAGAAAAAAATGCAATAGCAAAAGAAACACAAACGAAAACCAAGACTTACCATCATGGGTCTGATTCAAACATCGTTTTGATTGTTACCTTATCAATTAAGTATGTAGCTCCATGATGGCAGGCACTTTGTTTTGTTCATTGCTGATTCTTCATCACAGAGTTCTGCCTGGCACATAGTTGCTCAATAAATATTTTTTGAATGAATAAATAAAACCCAATAGCCAGGGGAAGAACCACAGCCTTCCCTTACAGGTGAACTCACTACGGCTGAGGGAATTCTTCGTAGGCAGCAGAACCAGCCTTCTTGCCTCCCACTCCCTTCCTCTTTCCATGTCAACACGCTGCCTCCCCTCCTCCAAGTTACCTCCCATCTCCAGGCCTGGGCCGACGATCTCACTTGAATTTGTCAGTATTTAATTCACCCGAATGCTTTTTAATCTCTAATTTTATATTTTTGGATAGCCATATGAGCCGTTGCTCTCCCCAAAGCATGACTTGTTCACTTGAATCTCTGAGCCTTTGTGGGGCCATTCCCACCACCTGGAGCAGGCGGTGCCTTCCATTGCCAGGTCCCATTAAACCTCTTCACACCTTCTTGCCTCTACGAGCCTTACGTGTACCAGCAAAGCATTTATTTTACCTACTTATGTAAATATTCTGGAAAGCTACAGTAATTTAACTTCAGGTAGAACTGGGAGATATTGGCACAGCTGCTCAGCTCTCAGCTATGTGCCCTTCTCTGTGAACTGCTGCTCTCCACCTCCATTCCCGCCCAAGACACAGTACAGGCCCCAACAGCTAAGTTTGTGCTCTAAGATCAGTGAAAAGTGATAATCCCACTGAATTGTATGCTTGGGAGGGGGTGAGATGGGAAAGTTTATGATATATATATATATATATTTTAGTTTGCTAATACTGAAGAAATGCAATATACCAGAAATGGGTTGGCTTTTACAATGGGGTTTTATTAACCTACAAGTTTACAGTTCCGAGGCTGTGAAAATGCCCAAACTAAGGCATCAGCAGAATCATGTATTCTTCCTGAAGAAATGCTTCTGTCACATGGAGAGGCACATGGTGGTGTCTGCTGGTCCTTCCCTCCCAGTTTTCACTTCTTTCAACTTCCGGCTGCTCTCTCAGCTTCTCTGGGGCTTCTTCCTGTTGCACTCTCTTGTCTTTTATCTTCTTATAGAGGATGCCAGTAAGAGGATTAAGACCCACACTGAATGAGGTGGGTCACATCTGAGCTTGTTACGTTCCTCCCCACCAAAAGATCCTCCTCACAGGGGGTCCACACCCAGGGAATGGACTAGCTTCAAGCACATGCTTTCCTGGGTACATACAGCATCAGAATACTACAATATGTTTCCACAATTTAAAAAAGAGAGTCAGAAAGTCTAAAGAGACACTGGCAGTTAAAGGCAATACTGAATCTAATAATGGAGGAGAAAATGCCCAAAGGATGTTACTGGGGCATCTGAAAAATAATTGGATTATAAACTGTAAGCTTTATATCAATGCTAAATTTCCTAACTTTGATAACTGTATGTTGGCTACAAAAGTGAATTCCTTATCCTTAATAAAAGTACATGGAAGTGTTATGTATTCAAAGGTATGATGTACACAACATTCTAAAAATGTTTAGAAATCATATTGACAGATAGACAGACAGACAGGTAGGTAGATAGATGATAGACAGAAATATAGATAGATAGATAGATAGATAGATAGATAGATAGATAGATAGATAGATAGATAGACAGATAGACAGATAGATAGAAAATGACAGGGCAAGTGTAGGAAAATGTTAAAAGCTGGTGGATCTAGGTATTTGAGTAGAGTGTAGGTTAAAATTCTATGTATGGGTTTTGCCTTTTTTTTTGCAACTGCCCCGTGAGTTTGAAATTACTTCAAAATAAAAAGTTTACCAAAAACATCCTGTCTACCAGGTCATAGATGATTAATCCAGGCATGAATAACTGATCCAAACTGGGCTAAGAAGATTGCCTCTCCCAGAAATTGGAAATTTGGTTTGCGAGACACAGCTCAGAGCCGAATCTTGAGCAAGGCATCATTCTAGAGAGAAAACCCACAAATATAGCTGCTGAGCTTCCTGGAGCTTTATTGGTCCATGTTACTTCTGAGATGTGCTTCCCAATCCTTCTCTGGATTCTATATATCCCAAGAATATAGAATCTTCTTATTTCAATAAATAAAATCTTGTTTTTGCTTTCCAGCTAGAGTGAGTTCCTATGAGTAGCTGTCAAACTAATACATAATCCAGTCTTCTCATTTTGAATATAAGAAGACTAGCACCTGGAGATGACTTGCCCAAAGTACCTTTCTTTTTTGGGGGGTGGGTGTGGGTGGGGGGATCTGCCCTTTCTCTCCCATTTGCCTCTTTTTTATCTCCCTTCCACATTCCACCTCCTGGTCCTGTGTGCTGCCTGCCAGGAGAGCGTGCTACTTACAGCCAATGCTAGACTCCCCTTCAGCTCGATGAGCTCTGTCTCATCCCTCTCCCCACCTCTATTGCCCTGTATGCTATGGAGATCCAGAAGCTGGAGATGATTATATAAATATGTTTATTATTGTGAGTGAATGGTATCCTTCTCATAGGCAGTATGCTCATTGACAATTTAGCTATATAAAATAGGAAGTCCATTCAATGAAGGGAAGAATTATGCAACGACTCTAAAAACTGACATGTTTCATTAATTGTCTCTTTATTTAAATCAAAGAAAAATAATTTTCAAGCCAAATTTCACAACCATTATTCAAGGAAGTTAGAAAAGTACAGAGATGCCTTAAAAAATTATTTCTCTGCATGATGTCAATTGAAAAACCAGTTAGACAACTTCATTTCCAGACACGTACGATGGCCTGGAAGGTGTAAGCTCCAACCAAATAGATGCTTATGCCGTGAATGACTCAGGGACGTGCTTGTTGCTTTGTGGCAGGGGAGGCTGGCATTGCAGGTATATCAACTTCTGTGGATGCCAAGTATACTTTAAAGATTGCAACTCGATTGACTCAAATGCAAGAGGAATGTGAAAGATGACAAAGACAAATCCCAATCTATTTTTTCACTCCAAAATAGCAAAATGTTTAGTGGTTAAGGAATCTAACTTGGGAGTCAACCTGTTGGATTGTTATCTTTGATCTACCACCTTTTAGCTGTGTCATCTTGGGCAATAACTTCTCTGCTTCAGTTTCCTCATCTATAAAGTGGAGATAACGAATGGTTTACTGTGATGGTTAAAATAATTAAACATGTAAAACACTTTGTGCCAGGCACATAGTAAATGCTCAATCAATGCAAGCTTTTGTTTGTTTGTTTTTAAACAAAGGTCACCGAAGGTTTCTTAAAAGATGCAACAGTCCACATAGGGCCACAGCCAGTTGTATAAACCATCTGGAGAAAAGAGAGAGCAAAGAATGAAAAAGTCTATGTGACTATGCCATTTCTATCTGCATGTACACCTATATTCTCGTGCATATGCATGCTATGTGATTTAGAACCACCCAAGTTACAAGGTCAATAACCTCCAGGATGGAGGCAATGAACTATAGCAATTTAATCCATTTTTTCCAATTTGAAGATATACAGTAGGCAGAGGATAAAAATAGAGCCAGGCAGAGAGGAAAGCATAGGACCCTGAACAGGATGAGGCTTTCAAAGATCTGAGGAAAGATGTTACCTCATCAGTACTTTGAATATTAAATCCATCGTGTGACATTTCCATGGCCACGGGGCCTTTCAGGGAATGACTTATAAAAGAGTAGCAGTGACCAGGTCACATAAAGGTTGAGTGATCTTTTTATGGAAATGATCCTGGTCTCCTGATATGGGATCCTGGTGGACATCTACTGAAGACTTTGCTAGGCTGGTCTTGAGAATGCTCCCCTTTCCTACTGGACTGTAAACTTAAGGGACCAGCCTTGTCTATTGTGGTCCCTTCCATATTCTCCTATGTACTATTGTGTTTAAAACATGCTTACACACAGTACATATTTTTTTTACTATTAGATTAGATCCTAGAAACTTGTAGTTGGGAAAATAGTCTGAATAGTTCAGCCCACGTGGATATCCATGGATTTTTAATGCAGCTTTATTGAGATATATTTACATACCTTATAATCATCCAAAGTGTACAATCAAGGGTTTACAGTTTCATCATGTAGTTGTGCATTCACCACCACAATCAATTTTTGAACATTTTCATTCTTCCAAAAACATAAAAATAAAAAAGAATACCCAAAACATCCCATACCCCTTATCCTTCCCTTATTTATTTATTTTTTGCCCTTATTTTTTTCTCATCTGTCCATATACTGGATAAAGGGAGTGTCAGCCACAAGGTTTTCACAATCACACAGTCACACTATAAAAGCTATATAGTTATACAATTTACTTCAAGAATCAAGCCTAGTAGAGTACAGTTCAACAGTTTCAGGTATTTCCTTCTAGCTATTTTAATTCACTAAAAACTAAAAAGTGATATCCACATAAGGCATAAGAATAACCTCCAAAATGACCTCTCGACTCTATTTGAAATCTCTCAGCCACTTTATTTTGTTCCATTCTCTTCTCCCCGTATCACTCATTTTTGAAGGGTTGAAGAACAAGCTTGAGAGACATGCCATAGATCTGGAAAGGCCATCCAGGAATCTGAATCTCAACAAGGGTTCTGTTCTTGAAAGCCTCATACTTCACCAGCCTTTCCTTAATCATCACTATATCATGGGAACTGGATTTGACATCATTTGACCTTTGGCGTATGGCAGAGTACTTTTGAAATGAATCTAGATGAATCATCATGAGAAATGCTAGGAGGACCTTTCATATCCTCCCAGAGTCTTGTTCTTAGTGAGGCTCCAGAAAAATGTCCCCTTTGGTAAATTTTTATTTGACATACCAATAACTAAACATAACTGGCCTGCTTTTGAATTTCAAATTGATCTTTAAGAATTAAGAAAATATTAAATGGTTATAGGAGCACGACATTATACTGCTGACACAACCAGAATTTCTAGTCTTGACTCATTTCACACTCAAACCTCCAATCATTTGGTGCCAGATTTGTGAGAGGAAAAAAATAGATTGACAACTGGATAATTCCTGCTATGGGCTGGAAGAATCAGACTATTGACATTTTTAAAATCTTTCTAATTTATTCTGTATTATAAATGTACATAGAATATTGGTTGGAACTTGGAAATTCTTTGCATGTGCCTTTAATCACATTTAATTCAGATCCTCAGTATAATTCATGACCTGATTCTCAAGAGCCATGGAACTGTAGAATTCTGGAGCTAGAGAGGAATTTTAGACTCTTTCCCTTCTAAGTCTCTCATTATGTAGATGAGGATTGACTGAGCTAGTCTGTGTAAGTTGTGTTAGAGCCAAGAAAAGACTCCAGGTACTCCACTCCTTGTGCCATCCTCTTTCCATTTTTCAGTTGTTCATTATTTGACTCCGAACTGTCATCTCTCTTTCAATTATGAGTCATCTCTACAGAAGAATAGATTTCAGTCAATAGGGACTAATTTCCAAAAGCATTAGTAATAACGAATTCTCTGCTTCCAAAAGTGGAGCTACAAAAATGTTCTTTTGTCTTCTAATGGAGTTAGCTCCATGCCAAAGGACACAACCACACTAGATGGGGGGAAACGGAAGCCAATATTCCAATGCTGCCTATTGCTATGCTTAGACTTACCTGGAGAAGAAAGGAAGGTTCCCTAACTGGGGATGAGGACAGCATTACAGTTCCTACAGTGCTAGGTAGGGTATAGCACATGCTGATAATGCAGGAAGAAGAGGAAGGTAGGATTACGCCAACAGGTGGCCTGTCCCCAGGCAGGGGGAGAACAGCATTTCTACCAGGGGTTCCAACAAGTTTATCAGGAACAGCATGAAACTGAGTGTGCATCACTCCACAGGCTGCCCTAGAAAGAGAACCAACCTAAGGTCCCCCTCTCTTATGGGGCTAATGGATGCAGCCGTGGATTTTATTAAAAGTAGCCAGTCAATCATCAACTTCATGGCACATAGATAAATCCTTTTAAATTACCTTAGTGAAAGTCAATTATATGCTTGCAATCCAAACATAACATTTCTAGCTAAAAATTTATACTACTGCATTGCCATAAATTTTGTCATATTCATTATATTGTAGTATCTACAGACTGCAGGCTCTAGAAGGGGACAGTTTATTAAGTAAGGGGAACAAGTCTGTTTACCTGGTAACATTTGCTTGGAGAGCCTAGATTCCACCAATAGGCAGATTTCCCCTAGAGACCTACAACAAAACAGATGATTCATGAAAATAAGTAACTCAACATTTTCCTTGATTAAGATCTAAGGAAACATATCTACTACACATTACCATTTCATTCCCCACTCCCTACTTATGCATCTATCTTGAAATTTAACAACTGATCTTTCAAACTCTCGCCAGTTATAATTTCAGCCCAAAGGTTGCTAGACATTAGATATTTGACTTTCCTGTGGCATGGCCTTCCTTCTTATTTTGCCTTCCAAGCGTGGACACTCTCTGATTATTAGGTGAGGTCCACAGGTCAGTGTTAGGATTGATTCTTAATTTGAATCAATTGTTGATTAGACAATTGGCAGTCTCTATTCTGCCGTGCTTCTGGTACTGAAAGTGCAACCATGTAAAACAGTGTTTAAAGTGCTTTTAGGAATGAGTGGCAGTGGTCTTGTAAGTCTTAACCATAAGATTATTAAAGGGCAGACCCACTGTTCCTATGCTATCAGGGTGGTGTTAGGAGAAAATGAGAAGGTTAGCAGCTTGACACCACAACCTGACTCCAGACTTTGTAAAGGATAATCTGTTAGGTTGAGTCATTTGTCAGATGTTAATAAAGAACCTACTAGATTCTAGGTACTTTACCCAGTTCCCGTTTTACAACAAGGAATGAGACAAATTTTGCCCTTAAGAAATTTATAGTCTAACAGGGCATAAAGATCTATTAAAGTTGATGTTATAAAACATAAGCAAGTGCTTTGAAGAGTACATAACAGCCATCATGGGAGCACTCAGAAGGAGTACTTGCTCTGTAATGGAGAAGAAAAGAGCTGAGTATTAAAGGATGAGAAAGAGTTAGCTGGGTTTTCCCTTTGAGGGAGGGGGATAGTGCAGAGGGGGAGAAAAGCAAGAGAATTCCAGGCTGCTGAGATGGCATGTAGAAAGACAGAAAAGCCAAAATAGCATAGAGGTGCAAGCAGCTAGATACATTATTTACTGTTGTTGAAGCCTAAAATGTGAAACATGTAGTGTAAGGGATACAGCTTGGGGATAGAGAGCTTTGACTTTAACCTCTCGGTGATGGGTTTTGAAATACAATAAAACATTTGGTTTTAATTGTAAATATATCCCTTTTGTAACTATGTAGAGAGAGGATAGATTTGGAGAGGATAAGATGGGAAGAAAGGAATTGGTTAGGTTTTTGCAGAAATTCAGAAAGAGGTGTTGAGAACTTGTTCCAATGGCAACAAAGCTGGAGAGGCTCTGATTTTGTTTGAGAATTATTTTGGCATTAGAATTCACTTGGTCTAATTAGAACTGACACGGGATGAGGGGTATAAAGGAGAGAGAGAAGCCAAGAACAATTTGAGAGACTGATTGGCATAACTAGTTTGGAATAAAGGAAGAGAAAATATGAATTCCCTTTGTGCTGTGTGGAGTTAACATTCAGGTGGGATGTTCAGGTAGAAATGTCCATCATGTGGTTTATTATCCAAGTCTAAATTTCTGAGAAGAGATCTAGACTAGTGGTATAGATTTAGGATGCATCAACATGGATGGATGTGAAGTCAAAACATGCAAGTAGATGACGTTACCCAAAAAGAGCCTGGAGTGTCGTCAGATGCACAGGAGTCCTGTACTGAAGGACAGTGCTCTGAGGAACCCCAGCATTTAAAGGGAAAGTGGGCTATGAACAACCCATGAAGAAGGCAGGAAAGGACTTATCAGGAAGGCTAAGAAGACTAGGAGAATAGGGATTCACAGAAGCTAAAGGGAAAGTGCGTTTCAAGACAAAGGAGAGAGCTATAGGGTTAAAAGCAGTGGCTAGATGTTATGAATTAAGGATTAATCCATGTTCTATAGATTTGGCAAATTGATAGTCATATGTTTGCCATAGTAAGAGAAGTTTCAGTGGGGATAGGGTTGGGGGAATTGAGTTATGGGCAAGAGTTTAATTACAACAGGTCAGGGATAAATAGTGGATGAAGAAATGGGAATAGTCTATTATTTCAAGAAACTAATCTGATTGGGAAGGAGAGAGAATCGAGGAAGTCTAGGGGGTAATTTAGAAAGGGAAGGGGTATAAGTATATTCAATGCTGAGAATAGTCAAACCAGTGAGAGAAAAAGAATATTGGGAAGAGGGGATATAAGAAGTAGATTGGGACATGGAGGAGGCAGAAAGGGGTAGAATGAAGTGTAGGAATGTAGAGGTTGACCTTCAACAGAAGGCACTTTTTGACTGATGGACGTATAGGTGGGTATAAAGTTAGATGAAATTTTAGGTAGGGGCATAAGAAGCTGAAATACATTGCAGGGGACATTTATAGTGTTTGTAGCTCCCAATCATCTTTTGAACATTTCTCCTATGTTTGGAGAGCTTTCCATATTACAAGACTCTTGCCTCTCCCAAGAAAAAAAGCAGTATTCATTCTCCTGTCATCCTTTGCCACTAAGGTACAGGCATATAACCTAGCTTCCACCAGTCAGATGCTTCTGCATGAGATTTTGACCTAGAAGAGAAAAATGTGAGGATGTAGGCACATGTAGACTCCATACTTTGGAAAGTGATGGGAAGTATTTGTTTCTCCAGAAGCAGGAGAGTAGAAGAGGTCTCTGGAAATAAAGGGACAGATATATGCAATTCATGTTATAGGATGGGTCATCCATTTACATAGATGGTGAAATTCCTCAGGATGATGGCGGAAGTTGGAGTGGAAAGGATGACTTTGTATCAAGTCTCAAAGTCTTTATGAATGAGGGACAATGGGAGTTGGATAGATTACAGTGGTGAAAAGGCATGAATGGTATAGCCTGATGATCTGAAACACAATGTGGAATGGACTTTAATATAAGAATTGAATAGTAACAGAAGAGAAGTAGCAGTGGTAGAGGGTGAAAGGATATAGAAAGGAGATGACCCAGGAGTAAGAATGTTGAAACACAGTGCAGTAATAAAAGGAGGAAATGGCTGAGAAAAGGTGGAGGTGGTGGGGAGGTCCTGTTTGTCCTTCATTTGGTAAGTAATGATACCAGAAGAGAGATGAGAGCTATGGTTAACAGTAACTGATCTCAAATCTCAAATGACCTAATTTGTACACGTTTTTTTAGTTCAAGAACTAATTAAGCCATGCCTGAGACCATGCAAGACTCCTTTAGATATCTGAAACTCCCACATGCCCCCAAGCCTTCTTTTATTTAGGCTAAACTTCCTTGGGTCCTTTGACTATCCCTCTCTTACCTTATTCTTATCTTATCTTAACATTCTTCTCTGGAACAGCTGTGCTTGGTTGTGATGGATGTCATCTTAAAATGTGACACTTAAAATCAAATACAATTCTCCAAAGATAATATGACCTAGGAGAATATGGGAGACCATCTACCACCTTTCTTTCTGACAGCCTGAAATGCCCTCAACTGAGCCAAGGAAAGAACGTGACGAAGAATCTGGTCTGTTGCCCTCCTTCCTCTCTCCATCCCCTTCAGATGTACTTGTGCCTGAACAGAACCTTGCTTACTGAGGACAAGACGGAAAATAATGTGGATAATGAGGAGGTTGATGATGAAGTTTAAAGCAAACTGCAGGTGACAGGTGTCTCATGAAGCAGCACCAGCACTCACGAGGTACCTAATGAGTAGGCTGTTTTCAATCTGTACCTTATATATAACAAAGAATATGTGACTTGCTCAGGGACCAGTTATCTTAGTGCCCAAGTTAGTTTCTGGTTTAAACAAGGTAGCACAACTCAGGTGTTAATGTGGCTTCCAGAGACACCTAGTTTGTTCTCATTTAATGGCTTATATACTCTACTCATATAAAAGGCATAGCAGAAAACACTCAACATCCTGTTCCTATTTAGAGGTTATGGTTTATTAAATTATACCCTTAGGCTTAATGAAAAATAAAATCTATAAAAACATACTTTGAACTCACTTCTGTTTATAGTTTGAGGTTTGCTGGAGGTGAACTGAAGACTTCTTTTCTGAAAAACAATCCAAATGATCATCTCTCAGATATGGTCTCATAGTCAGAATACCAGCTAAAACAAGTTAAATAAAAGTTAATAACAAACAAGAGAACACATAGTTTGGGGAATGTGACTGGTTTAGTGCTGCATGATCTGGTTTGGTGGCCATTCCTCTTTAATGTTTTTACTAGTTCATTTAATGTAAAACACAGTAAAAATGAAACTATGAAATAATGAGGAATTGTTCATAGCATTGAAAAGTAGAGGAAATACCAAATAAAATAATTAGAAACATGGAAAACCACATAAAATGTTAGACAAGAAGTCTTCAAATATATAGTTTAAAATAAGTGAACATGGTGAGAATATCCACAGGGGATTAAGAGGAAGACAGTATGTGGAAAGATCACTAGTCACTAGATTGGGATCTGGGAGTTCTAAATTATAATCTGGAATCCCCACGGGGAAGTCCTTGCCGGTCTTGATCTTCAGTTTCTCCATTTGTCAAATGGAGAAATGTTTGGCAGGGCTAAATCCTAACACTTGGCTCAAATATCAAATGACTCCATGAAAAGGCAGCAAAAAGAAAGGAGGGCAGAATGAATAAAAGAAAGAAGAAAAAGCCACACATGGGAAGAACCACGGTGGTTTATTCTCATTCATGATCTGTCCACACACTCCACATCAAACATATTCAGAAACAAGATATCCCAGGACACAGGAGAATTAATTCCTACATTACCCTGAGCTCACCTGGGCACGTTGCTAACATTCTGAGTACTTCTGTGTTGAGCCATGTGGTGGAATTTTTGTCCTCTTGGAAAGGTTGTCTAGCTTTCATGTGAAGAAGCTGGTCTAGCCTCCTTGGGAACATGCAGTGAGAAGCTCCGCCATTGTAGCCGGTCCCACCTTATCCACAGGAGGCAGCCCAGGCAGGACTAGCAGAAGAATCACTGAGCCAACCCATAGACTCATGAGTAATATTTAGGTATTGTTGTTTTAAGCCATTGTGTTTTTTTTTTTAATTTTATTCACATATCATAAAATCCATCCTAAGTGTACAATCAATTGTTCCTTGTATAATCACATAGTTATGTGTCCACCACCACAATCAATATGAGAACATTCCCATTTATTCTGGAAAAAAAAAAGAGCCCCATACCTCTCCTTTATATCTTCCTATTACTGATATTTAGCTTTGGTATAGTGCCTTTGTTAGAATTAATGAAAGAATATTGCAATGTTACTGTCAACCATAGACCTTAGTTTGCATTCATTGCATTCCCCCCCACCCCCATATATCAATCTATTATTAACACCTTGTAACAGTGACATATATTTGTTCATGTAAAAACTTTCTTATATCTGTACAATTAACTACCATCATCACCTACTCTAGGTTTGCTAAGTTATACAACCCCAGTTTTTATCCTCTAGTTTTCCTTCTGGAAATGCACATAACTCTAGCTTTCTTCTTTTGGCCATACTCACATTCAACTTTGTTAATTATTTACAATATTGTGTTACCATCACACAGTATTGTGTTATCCATTTCTGAACCTTTACATTCAACCTTATTAAACATCTGTACTCCTTAATCATTAATTGCCCAATCTCTGTCCTCTTTCTACCTCCTGATAACCCATGCTTTTGAATTTAACTCTCAGAACTTGCTCATTATAGTTCATTCATATTAGTAAGATCATATAATATTTGTCCTTTTGTTTCTGGCTTATTTTGCTCAACATAATGTCCTCAAAGTTCATTCACATCATTGCATGCATCGCGACTTCATTCTTTTCTAAGGCATACAATACTTCATCGTATGTGTACACTGCAGTTCACCCATCCACTCATCAGCTGATGGACCCTTGGGCTGCTTCCATCTATTGACAACTGTGAATAGTGCCACCATAAATATAGATGTGCAAATGTCTATTTGTGTCCCTCCTTTTAGTTCTTCCAAGTATATACATAGCAACAAGATTGCCAGATCATATGGCAATTTTATACTTGACTTCCTAGAAGAGCCATTTGGTCCCTGAGCAAATCACATATTCTTTGTTATATATAAGGTACAGATTGAAAATAGCCTACTCATTAGGTACCTCATGAGTGCCTTTATGATATGTGAATAAAATTGTTAAAAAAAAAACCACAATGGCTTAAAACAACACTTTAATATTTCTTCATTCCTTGACTAGCCTTCCTTTAATAGCCTTCCAGAGTGGCTGCACAACTCTACATCCCCACCAACAGCGAATAAGTATACCTCTTTCTGCACATCTTCTCCAGCACTTGTAGTGTTCTGTTTATTTTTTAAATGGCTTTATTCACACACCAGACAATCCATCCTAAGGGTACACCCAATAAGCCATTAAGTTTTGAAGTGGTTTGTTACACAGCAAAAGAAAACTGATACACACTGGAAAGACCAGACGAGGACTAGAAATTTCTATTTGGGAGATTGTTCCTAAAACTAAAGGTCTTAAAATTTTGTGGGCTCAAACCACGAGATTTCCAGAGAAGATGGCAGAATAGGGAGCTCCAGGACTCAATCCTCCCACAAAAACGACTATTTAACAGGACAGATTTGTCTGAAACAAGTATTTTGAAACTCCAGAGGCCAGAAGAACACTGTACAGCATCTAGGTAAGAGCAGGTGGAAGAGGCTGATAGTGAACTATATAAATTGCTCTCTCTACACAGCAGTTTCTGATGCTTATCTCCCTCTTTCATGGCAGACTGTTACAGGGTCCAGTCCCTAGCTGGCTACTGGTGATAGAAAGGACCATAAAAAATCCTTGTTCCCAACAACAGAAGTGGGTATGGCCAATTGCTGATTACTGCTTTTGATTAGGGAGTTGGGATCCCTGGTTCCCGACCTGAGGGCAGCTATTGTTTCAACCCACCCCAGACAAAAATAGTGGCAACCCTTGTTTCACCTCCCAGGACAGGAGTGGAGGTGGATGAGATTTAATGGGGACGGGTAGCTGAAGGGCTGCATTTGTGGGGCAGGCCAGCAAAGCTCAGCTTTGGGAGCCATCAGAGATTTTGTAGCCCTTCTTGGCCCCCTGCCCAGGGCACTTGGAAGACAAACAGAACCCCCTTTGTGGGTCCCTGGCTCTGTTTTGGCTGGGAATGTTTGACTTGGGAAAGTCCACTCTGGAAAAACCTTCCAAGTCCTAGAATTTGCCCTCTAGGCAAAAGAAGAGTAGGGCAAGGAAAGGAAGGTAACTATGGAGGTGGGCAGTCTGAGACAAAGCCCTGCCAGTGTCAGATAGCCAAGAGAGGGAGCTCTGTCTCCTGGGAAAAAGAGGGGACAACCAAACTCCTGTAAATAGGAGAACTTCAAAACAACTAAGAATAAAAGCCCAGGAAAAGAAAGAAGCCCAGAAAGACAGGGAAAACCCCACTTACCGCACTTGCCTTGGGCAGAACTTCCTGGTAGGAGGGCTGAAGCTCAAGAAAATCTCTGTATTAATCACCAGCTGTTTACAAAACCGAGAAACAAACATCCCAGGGAGTAAGTAGCAAAGATAACATTTTAAAATACTGAAATGTACAGTGTGCAACAAGAGTACAAGACAAATACAGAAACAGGAAATTAAGGCCCAATCATAGGAAGATGATAAAAATACATAAAATATCAAGAAAGAAGATGAGAATGTGGACATACCAAAGCCTTTTAAAAATTGATCTTAAAAATGCTCAAGGAAATAAAGGAAAATACAGAGAAAGAATTAAAGGATGGCAGGAAAACAATGAATGAAGACTATGAGAGCCTAAGTAGAGAGAAGATATTTTAAAAAGAAACCAAACAGAATTACTGGAGGTGACAACCACAATAACTAAAATGAGAAATACCTAGGACAGCTTCAGGAGCAGATTGGAGCTGGCAGAAAGACACTTGAAATGTGTCAGGCTGAGGAGCAGAAAGAAAAAAGAAATATTAAAAGCAAAGATAGCCTAAGACAACTACAGGACACCACGAAGCACACCAATATACATATTATGGGTATCCCAGAAGGAGAAGAAATAGAGAAAAGGGAAGAAGGAATAGTCAAAGAAATGACAGCAAACTTCCTATACTTAGCAAAAGACATGAATATCTACATCCAAGAGCATACCAAACAGGTTAACGTGAAGAAAAAATGCACCCCATCATATATTGATCACATTATCAAAGGCAAAGGGCAAGGAGAAGAGCTCCGAACGCTGCAGGAGAAAGGCCATGTGTTACGTACAAGGACGTCCCAGCTAGATTGAGCGCTGATTTCTCATCAGAAACCATGGAGGCAAGACAGCAGTGGGTTGAAATACTTACACGGTTGAAAGAAAACAACCACCAGTCAAGATTTTATATTCAGTGAGACTCTGTTTCAAAAATGAGGGCGAGATTAAGACATGCTCAGATAAACAAAATTACCACTAGACCAGCCCTTCAAGCAATGTTAACAGAGTTCTTCACACTGAAAGGAAAGGATACTAGACAGCGGTTCAGAGCAATATAAAGAAGTTAAGACCTGTGGTAAAGGTAACCATTCAAGTTATTATAAATGCCAGTATTAGTGTACTGTATTGTTTGGTATATAATTCCACTTCTTACTTCCTACAGGTGTTAAAATGCAAATATATTAAAAGTAACGATAAATCTATGTTTTGGAATGTACAATGTACAAAGACACAAGTGGTAACAAGCACAAAAACTATTGAGGAGGTATAGAGGAATATAGGAAAATATATATGCATGCTATTGAAGTTAAGTTTGTATTAAATCAAATATAGATGTTATATATTTAGAATGTTAAATTTTAACCCCTTGGTAACCACAAGCTAAATAGATTAAAAATATATCCAGATAGAAAAGAGAAGGGACTCAATAATGTTCAACACAAAAATCAAATAAATGTAAAAGTAGGCATTAACAAGTAGGGACAAAAAAGGTGTACGACTTACAAAAGTAAAAAGTAAAATGGCAGAAGAAAGTTGTGTATTATCAGTAGTGACTCTAAATGTAAAGGGATTAAACTCTCCAGTCAAAAGGCAGAAATTGGCAGAATGGATAAAAAAGAATGACCTGTGTGTTTCTGCAAGAGATTCACCTTAAATTCAAAGATTCAAGTAGGTTGAGGATGTTAAGGATGGAAAAATATATACCATGTGTTCTAGTTTGCTAGCTGCCGGAATGCAATATACCAGAAATGGAATGGCTTTTAAAGAGGGGAATTTAATAAGTTGCTAGTTTACAGTTCCAAGGCCGAGAAAATGTCCCAATTAAAACAAGTCTATAGAAATGTCCAATCTAAGGCATCTAAGGAAAGATACCTTGTTTCAAGAAGGCCGATGAAATTCAGGGTTTCTCTCTCAAGTGGAAAGGTACATGGCAAACACAGTCAGGGTTTCTCTCTCATCTGGAAGGGCACATGGTGAACACAGCATCATCTGCTAACTTCTTCTCCTGGCTTCCTGTTTCATGAAGCTCCCTGGGAGGCATTTTCCTTCTTCATCTCCAAAGGTCACTGGCTGGTGGACTCTCCTTCTCATGGCTATGTCGTTCTGACATATGTTGCGCTCTCTGAATCTCCTTCATTCTCCAAAATGTTTCCTCTTTTATAGGACTCCAGAAACTTATCAAGACCCACCCAAATGGGTGGAGACATGTCGTAATCTAATCCAGTTTAACAACCATTCTTGATTAAATCACATGTCCAGGAAGATGATCTGATTACAGTTTCAAACATACAGTATTGAATAGGGATTATTCCACCTTTACGAAATTGGATTTTGATTAAAACATGGCTTTTTTAGGGTCCGTACAGCCTTTCAAACCAGCACACCATACAAGTAGCAACCAAAAGAGAGCTGGGTGGCTATACTAATATCAGATGAAACAGACTTTAAGTCAAAAACAGTCATGAGGGACAATGATCATTATGTACTGATAAAGAGGACAATTCAACAGGAAAATGTAACAATTATAAATATATATATGACAGCAGAGTCCCAAAATATATGAAGCAAATACTGACCAATGTGAAGACATAAATTGACAGTTTTACATTACTAGGACACTTTAACATACCACTCACAATAATCAATAAAACTCTAGTCAGAAGATCAGTAAGAAAGTATAGGATTTGAATGCTACACAAAACTGGCCCTAATAGACATATATAGAACTCTGTACCCAACAAAAGTAGAATACACATTCTTCTCCAGTGCACATGGATCATTTTCCAGAATAGACCATATGTCAGGTCACAAAACAAGTCTTAATAAATACAAAAATATTGAAATCATACAGTGTATATGCTCTGACCACAATGGAATGAAACCAGAAATCAATAGCAGAGGGAGAAATGGAAAATTCACAAATATATGGAAATTAAACAACATACTCTTAAACAACAAATGAACTAAAGATGCAATCAGAAGCATTACGAAATAAGAGCTCAGAAATCAATCCTCACATTTATGGCCAACTTAGTTTTGACAAGATGGCAAAGAACACCCAATTGTGAAAGAACAGCCTCTTGAACAAATTGAGCTGGGAAACTGGATCTCCATTTGCAAAAAATAATTATAATAATAATAATAAGGAAGACCCCTACTTTACACAATATACAAAAATCAAATCAAAATGGATCAAAGACCTTAATATAAGAGGTAGAAATCAAATTTCTAGAAGAAAAATAGGGAAGCATCTTCAGGACCTTGCTTTAGGCAATGGGCTCTTAGAATTTACACCCAGAGCAAGAGCAACAAAAGAAAAAAAGATAAATGGAACCTCATGAAAATTAAAAGTTTTTGTTTCTCAAAGGACTTTATCATGAAAGTAAAATGACAACCTATACAATGGGGGAAAATATTTGAAAACCACATATCTAATAAAGGATTGATATCCAGAATATATAAAGAAATACTTCAACTTAACAAAAAGACAACCCAATTTAAAAATGGTCAAAAAGCTTTGAACAGATATCATTCCAAAGAAGACATGCAAATGAAAGCACATGAAAAGATGCTCAACATCATTAGCCATCAGAGAAATGCAAATCAAAACCACAACGAGAGGGTGGGCCACGGTGGCTCAGCAGCAAGAACGCTTGCCTGCCATGCCAGAGGACCCGGGTTCGATTCCCGGTGCCTGCCCATGTGAAAAAAAAACAACAACAAAAAAACCACAATGAGAAACCATTTCACATCCATGAAAATGACTGCTATTTAAAAAATGGAAAATAATAAGTGTTGGAGAGGATGCAGAGAAATAGGAACACTCAGTCATTGCTGGTGGCAATGTAAAATGGAGTAGCAGCTCTAGAAGACAGTCTGGACAGTCTGGCATTTCCTCAGAATCCCAAGTATAGGACTACCATATGACCTGGCAATCCCACTGCTAGATAGATACCCCAAAGAATTGAAAGTAGGGACTTAGATATTTGTACACTGATGTTCATAGTGGCATTACTCACAATTGCCAAAAGATGGAAGCAACCCAACTGTCCATTAGCCAATGAATGGATAAATAAAATGTGGTAAAAATTAATGAAGTCCTGATACAAATGACAACATGGATGAACCTTGAAGACATTGTGTTGGGTGACATAAATCAGGCACAAAAAGACAAATACTGTATGATCTCACTGTTTTGAAACAATTAAAATAAGCAAACTCATAGAGTCAGAATCTAGAATACAGGTTAGAGGGGACATGGAGGGGATAGGGGATGGGAAGTTAAGGCTAAAAATGTACAGGGTTCCTTTTTGGAATCATGGAGATGTTTTGACAGTGGATGGTTATGATGGTAGCACAACACTGTGAACACAATTAACTGCACTGAAATACATATTTGAGTATGATTGAAGGGAGAAACATTAGATTGTATATATGGTAACAAAATACAAATTTAAAAAAATCCATGGAACTACACGGTGAACCCTAAGTTAAACTATGGACTTTAATTAATAGTACAATTATAAAAATATGCCATGAAAAATTTTAACAAACGTTCCACACTAATGCAAGGTGGTGGTGGGGTGGTATATGGGAATCCTTTTTTTTTACGCATGCTTGTTCTGTAAATCTATAACTTTTCTAATAAAACTTAAAAAAAAATCTTATGTGCTCAGCCTCATAGACAACCCCAGCTGACTCTGCCTCACAAATTTCCACCATTTCCTCCTTCTATAGGAAGAAGGGTATATATGATGTCTCTCATGATAACCAGTGTGGTTTACCATGTATAGAAAAAGGAGGCAATAAAATATAATGTTAGGACAAATTTTAGTGCTCAGATGAGATTTCCTGCCAGGACACCCCCTGTCTGGAGGGTTGATATGGTGTTTCAGTCCTGGACTCTCACAGAGGGTCAGTTCAAGCAGAACTATAACTCAGCCTTCCAACTGAGGGCCATCCTCTGTTGGCCTCTCCTCACGACAGCCTCTGTGATGTTTGAATCAAGTGACCCTGGGATTTTCCCAAACTTAAAGGCTAATGTGGCTGGGTTTATGAAATATGAGGCTGTTCTGTGCTTGGGCAATGTGTTAGTTAGATTCAGTTGTCAACTTGGCCAGGTGAGCATACCTAGTTTTGTTGCTGCGGACATAAGCCTTGAACCTTATACGTGAACCTCATCTGTTGCTAATTACATCTGCAGTTGGCTAGGAGGTGTGCCTGCTGCAATGGATGATGTTTGATTTAATTGGCTGGTGCTTAAATGAGAGACCTCAACGTAGCACAGCCCAAGCAGCTCAGCATTCCTCATCTTAGCACTCGCAGCTCAGCCCAGACCTTTGGAGATGCAGAAAGAAGTCACCCCCGGGAAAGTTGTTGGAACCCAGAGGCCTGGAGAGAAGGCCAGCAGAGACCATCCTATGCCTTCCCACGTAAGAAAGAACCTCAGTGGAAAGTTAGCTGCCTTTCCTCTGAAGAACTAACAAAATAAATCCCCTTTTATTAAAAGCCAATTTGTCTCTGGCGTGTTGCATTCTGGCAGCTAGCAAACTAGGACAGGAAAGTAGGATAGCTGAGATGGCTGGGCACCGGACAGCAGAATCACAGAATTGCATCCCAAGCTTAGCAGTAGCATTGATGCAATGTTGCCCAACTTGGTAAGTGTTCCCTAAATTCTGGAGAAGAATCATTTCATATATCAACGAGGAACTCAGACATGCAAGCAAAAATGAGAGAAATAGCTGCAGATGATCACATGGCAACTCACCTGTGCTGCGTCAGTGGGTCCTTTACCCCACATGCAAGGACTACGAAGTGGCTTACGATGTTGTAGTAGAGCCCGCTACTAAATTAACTTAAAACACATGAGCTAAAATGGTTTCCCACTTCTTTCTCCCGCTGGGCCTCTCTCCCCATTTCTAAATAGAGTACAGAAGCACAGCAGCTCGGTCCACTAGTGTCTTTTGCATTCTTCCCCTCCTTTCCATTCCTGCTACCCTAATTTAGACCCCTATTTCCACTTGTTTTTAACTGTTTGCCCTGCCTGTAGTGTCTTCCTATACTTGGACATATGCTGCCAGATTCCTCTTCCAAAGACTTCCCACTAAAAACTCTTCAATAACGAAAACAATTCTAAGATTTTTACCTTGTATTCTTGGCTCACCTTAGTCTAGTTCCAAATTCCCCTCTGGCCATATCATCCCAACTCCCCATCTTCACATAAGATCCACAATTCTCTTTATAAGGTGGTCTTTCTCATTTTCAGGACTTTCTTCTCACAATCTCTTTGCCTGCAATACTCTTGCTTCTTATTTCTGCATGACTCCTTCGAGGACAGCTCAAATACCATGCTCTCCATGAAAGCACCACTGGTCCCTCCCTCCAAGCCTCCAAGTTGGAGTAATTAGTTTCTCTCGAAGGTCCTTTGTGGTATTTATTACTTACTCTCCCTTTATTAGAAGTCTTATACTTGTTTTTACTGGTTTTACTCTGGCATTTCCCCTTGGGCACTATTTTTGTGGTCAGGGACTATTTCAGTTCATTATCCCCCAGCAATAACAGTCTTCACTACTTGTCTGATGAACAATCAAAGCAATCTTTCATTTTTCTTTCACTTTGTGAAATTTTATATTTGTAGGGTTTAAATATGTTTTTGAATAGGGAGAGAAGGAAGACCAGGAGAGCCATGTGTGGTTTCTCTTCTTAATTTAAATAGCCTAGAAGTAGTTCCCTCAATTCTGTTTTGTACCCTAACAACAAAAAGTTTCATTACAAAAATATGTAACTTTTTGGAAAACCATGAGAGATTTAATAAAACAGAATTCCATTCTAAGCACAACATCTGCTAAGTAGGATCGATGAAAATAAAAACAAAATAAAAAATTCCCTCATGAGCATTTTCAAACTACACTAAGGGCTGCATCAAGGGAATACTACATTCTTTGTTTTGATTTTTCACAGAAATCCATTTTTGGGCAGTCAGTCCCTCATTAGATTTGAGGGGAATATAAAATAAATAAAATGTACAAGTCTTGATCCAAAGGAATTTGCAGTCTAGTTGGGGAAGCAAGAATGATGAAAATATTGAGTAACAATTCAAGATCATGTATTACTAAAATTGCAGATCAATCGTGTAAACACTAACTGCACTGGGTCAGAATTCTAGAAATGCCCGATTTCAAAACTATAGTTACTCAAACATATGCCACTGACATCTTAGAGACAAAAGATTTACATCATTGCATGTCATGAATGATAATTTGAAAAAGAATAGAACTTCAGGGGAGAATACACTAAAAATAGAAGCATATGATTCTATGATAGAGTCATGATATAATTCCCAGGAGAACTCATCACTGCCTTTCGCGCAGAACAGCATTTCATCTCAGAACATTCAAGTAACATGAGCCATTCTTCGGTTAAGATAATTTCTCAAAACATATTCACAATTTTTTTGGCTCTAAAGCCACTTAAGCTTAATCCAAGAGCTTCAACCCATCAGGGCCTGAGAAAAAACTAACTTATTCAGATCACTCAGAGAGGTGCTGATTCTCTCTGGACCATCCTGAATTCATCTTCATTAATTTCTTCAACATACATGCATGAGGTACCTACTACATAGCATGCACGAGAGTACATTCTGGGAATATAAAAATGATGAGAAAAGTCTAGTGTTCATGGTACATTCAGTCTAACAGAGAGAGATGGTCATGTACCAGAGTAGTATGGTATAGTGGAAACAGCTTTGAATTCAAAGTTACAAATCTTGTGTACCAACCATGGTTCAACCACTGAGTTATTGTGAGTTATTGTGTAAACTTAAGGTAAAGTTATTGAATGGCCCTTAGCGTCTTCATTTGTCAATTAAGATCAATAAGGTCTACCCCACCAAATATACTGTGAGATCTGAATTAAATACTAGCTTGAAAGTACTTTGCAAAACTAATCTGCACAGATTTATGGTGTCATTATCATTTATAGCACACTCATGGGCTAGAAACTAATTATACCTGACCGTTAGGAGTCATTTCTTTAGTGACATATGTTACCTCCTTGGAGTCTAAATGGAAATATTATTTTAAAAACAGCATGATTTGTCTTTTTTCCCTGGGCATTTAATTAGACTTCCTATTCAGCCAATTTAGGAAGGCCACCAATCACGTGGCGAAACAATAAAATTCATGCTTTTTCATTTTTCTATAAATCTATAACTTCTCTAATTAAAAAATAAATGGGAAAATTAAAAAAAATTAATGCCTTAAGTTCAGAATTGAATACAAATTCCTCTTCTGCCATTAAAGATTTTCACAATCATTTCTGGACTCCAGATATATTCTTCCTTCATCTCTTGTGTGAACAATTCCTCTATGAGAAAGCAGAGTGGATTCCATGGGAAAGCCATTAATGGCAAACTAAAGCTCCCTTTAAAAAATCAATTGTTACATATTCATTTTTTTAAAAAAAAACAACACTTGCATTCTCTCCATCCTTTGGTGTTGATCTCTCTATCCCTGCTGGTTTCCCCTGACCCCCCACTTTCTCTTTATCCTTCCTCCCTCAGCATTTGACCTAAAGAAATACTCAGGATCAATCTGTTGTTGTATCAATACCTACTCATGGTATTTAAAAGAAGTCATGGGCCTGGCTTTGTTTGCTCCAGAGGAGGCGGAAAAGCATGACATATGACTTGCATGTCCACTGTGTCGTGAGCCCAGAGCTGCAGCAGAGACCCAAGTGGACTCCTACACACCCCACTGCTGGCTTCTCACCGGTACAGTCTTCAGGATACCCTGTCTGCCTCTTGAGCAAGAAACCGTGGTTTTCCATTAGGAGAGAAACACAGAGGGTGCTTTTCTCCATTTTTTTACTCCTGAATTCAGCAAGGGAAATGAACTAGTTAATTTAATGTAGCATAATTACTATATAAGCACTAAGACTCAGTTTTGTTTTAATTCTTGATATGCCACTAACTAGTTCTGAGACATTTAACCAGTCAACTAGCTTTCCTTTTCTCCATTATTTTAGCTGCAAAATGAAGGCCATCTGTGCTGGTTTGAAAGGATGTAGGTACCCTAGAAAATCCATGTTTTAATCCTAATCCGACTTTGTAAAGGCAGCCGTCTCTTCTAATCCTTATTCAGTACTGTATGTTTGAAACTGTAATTAGATCATCTCCCTGGAGATGTTACTCAATCAAGAATGGTTTGTTAAACTGGATTGGGTGGAGACATGTCTCCACCCATTTTAGGTGGGTCTTGATTATTTTACTGGAATCCTAGAAAAGAGAAAACATTTTGGAGAAAGCTGGAGATTCAGAGAGAGCAGAGAAGAATGACATAGCCACAAGAAGCAGAGTCCACCAGCCAGTGACCTTTGGAGGTGAAGAAGAAAAATGCCTCCTGGGGAGCTTCATGAAATAGGAAGCCAGGAGAGGAAGCTAGCAGATGATGCCGAATTCGCCATGTGCCCTTCCAGCCTAGAGAGAAGCCCTGACTGTGTTCATCATGTGCCTTCTCACTTGAGAGAGGAACCCTGAACGTCATCGACCTTCTTGAACCAACATATCTTTCCCTGGACGCCTTTGATTGGACATTTCTATAGACTTGTTTTAATTGGGACATTTTCTTGGCCTTAGAACTATAAACTAACAACTTATTAAATTCCCCTTTTTAAATGCCATTCTGTTTCTGGTATATTGCATTCTGGCAGCTAGCAAACTAGAACAACATCTAATGTCAGATTCCTCCATGCCTTAAACATAGGGCTTTTGTTTGTTTGTTTGTTTGCTGTATGGCAGGGTCTATTTTTCCATGTGACTATCCTGTTATTGCAGCATCATTTGTTGAATTTTTTGTTTGTTTGTTTGTTTTTGTTTGTTTGTTGGGAAGTGCATAGACTGGGAATTGAACTCAGGTCTCCTGCACAGCAGGTGTGAATTCTACTACCGAACTACCCTTGCACTCCAAATACATGATTTTATTGTCTTTTACTAGGTATTCGTAAAGATGCAGTGTGCATTCCCAATAACTATTGTCAAGTGGGACTATATAAATTCTATGTGGATCTAGAGTCCTTTCTGCAAAGGCTTCAGGGGTCTGCTATCTTTCACTTTGTTCTATTTGCATAGAATGATCTGTCATTTATTGACAATGACTTTCTACTAGAGGCTGTAGCAGATGCTGTAAACATTCCTTGGTCTTAAATTATCAACACGGCAATTAAATCAACTTTCTATCTCAAAGTTAAAATTAACAATGAGAATCATGATTGAGCCATTAGCTGGCTCTTAACTCAGACATACACTTAGAGAAAAAGGCAAAGTGGCTCAACTTGATCCAAGGATAGTATGAATTTCTAGTTGGAGAAGAGACTTCAGGAAAATTGAGAGTAACTGAAGTAAATGGTTCCATGGGGAGGACAGGCATTCTAAGGATTAGACCTAGCACTACCTCCAGGAAAGACAAGGAGGAGGGTGAGAATACCTGGAAGAGTGGAGTGTCGATGGGGGAGTCTTTGGGGCCAGAGAGGGAAGTGATTTCATCATCCAAAAGGCCAGAGGGAACATCTGGGTTTCACAACCGAGAAGCAGTGAAAGGAAGAAAAACAGCAGAACTTATATGTTAGACACTACATAAGACACGTCTTATTTAATTCTCACCATATTAAATGATCGGCTGGTCATTTCTCCATTTTGTAGATTCAGTAGACTTCTTGAAGGCTAGGGAGGTAGCCCGAGGGTATCAGCTATGCAAAGAACTGAAAATCCCACCAATTCCGTAATGGCACCAACACACATTTAATTTGGGCAAAGACTAGAAGGTTGGTGGAATATTCATCCCAGACTAGGTTATGGGACTTATTAAGACCCGAATCAAGAAGTCAAATCTCTAATCTCATTTATATTTCAGAAAAGATCAGGGCCTGCCATTATTATTCCTTCAAAATTTCTCATAACCAGTTAACTTTATTTTTGTATATTACAATGTTAATATTAAATGTTCCAGGATGGCTTTGTAAAAAATGCTAATGTCTGTGTTCCATCTCATATCAATCAAATAAGAATGCCTTGGGAGAGGGGGAAGAGAGGCAAATGTGAAAAAAAAACCCTCATGAAACCAAGAGGATAGATAGAGGATAAAGACAGAGGCAGCATACTTCAGGAATGCCTAGAACGGACAATGATGGTGATTAACTGTACAAATAATAAAAAAATGTTTTTACATGCGGGAGAACAAATGAATGGCAACATTGCAGAGTGCTGAAAATAGATGTTTATGGGAAAAAGCACAATCGGTACAAACCGGGGTCTATAGTCAACAGTAACATTGTAATGTGCTTCCACTGAGAGTAGTAGAGGCATTATGCCAAAACTAAATGTCAACAGATGAGTGACATGGGGGAAGGTTATGGATTCTTTGTGGAAGAAAAGTAAATGCCTTCATATAGATTGTGGTGGTGAAAGCATGTCTATACACTTAGGTTGAATGGTATGATGTGTGAATAAAACTGTTTAAAAACGAACAGAGAGAAACAAGCGCTAGAGAAAACGTGGAGAAAGCGATGTCCCTATTCACTGTTAGTAGGGTAGATGAGAGGCGGTGCCCCTTGGTGGACAGCGTGCTGGTTCCACAGGAGGCTAGGGTGGGGTTGCCATATGATCCTGAAACCCCGTTGCTCAGTACATACCTGGAGGAACTGAGAGTGGGGACAGGAATGGACATGTGCACACTGTCTGAGGAATGGAAGGGGGTGTGTACGGTGTGTACACACAATGGACTATTAAGCGGCTACAGAAGACGTGAAGTCGTGAGGCATGCAACGAGGTGTATGAATCTAAAGGACTGTACATTAAATGAAATGTCAGAAACAAAAAGACAGTATTATCAGGCCTCATGCATATGGACTAACTGTAATCTAAAAACTCAGTGAACTGAATTCAAGAACATGGGTTATCAGGTTGGGGCCTATTGTAAAGAGTCCTAGATTGTAAGTTTTTACAGCAGTCACCTATATTCAGGAGTCGTAACTGTTATTTCTAAATTCTGAGGTCCTGAGCTGTTTGTTTATAACCGGGTCATTCCCCGAAACTCCGGGTATTTATGTGACACCTGAGACTCAAAGTCAGAGCTCTGAAGCTATGAAAGTCAGCAGTACTCCAGACAGGAACTATTTAAAAAGTTGAAAAAGTGATCAGACTTCGAGTAGAGATATGAATGAAGCTGATCTGGATAGGACTAAGGTAAATCAGAATACAGAGTAAAAGATATGTTCCATATTTTAAAACTTCTGTGTGAGACCAAAGGGAGAGACGTTTATTTGGTGCAAAATTTACATTTTGGGTAGTGCATTTCCTAATTTAACTTGTATGGTCAGTTTAGTTGAACACCACAAGTACATGGAATCTTGAATAGGGTGTGAGATCTTGTCAGTTTTTCTAGATTAGTGTGATACCCCCATATATCCCAGAGTAATTTGGATAGTGAATAAAGAAGTATTTGCCAAGTTCCCTGGAGGAGAAAAGAGGAAATATTCAACTTCCCCATTTGGAGAATTTCTGATATTCTTGCAAGCAGTGGGGACAACCAAATCAATAGGTAGAACCCTCGATCTTGGGTTTTGCCCCTACGAAATTTATTATTATTTATTATTCCTGCAAAGGATAGGCTAAGCCTACTTAAAATTAGGCCCAAGAGTCACCCCTAGAGAATCTCCTTTGTGGCTCAGATATGGTCTCTCTCTTTAAGCCAACTCAGCAGGTAAACTCACTACCCTTCCCCCTAAGTAGGACATGGGGTATAAATCTCCCTGGTCACATGGGACAGAAATCCTGGGATGAGCTGGGACCCAACATCATGGGATTGAGAAAGCCTTCTTGACCAAACAGGGGAAGTGAAAAATGAGACGAAATAAAGTTTCAATGGCTGAGAGATTTCAAACAGAATTGAGAGATTATCCTGGAGGTTATTCTTATGCATTATATAGATATCCCTTTTTAGTTTATGGTGTAGTGGAGTGGCTGGAGGGAAATACCTGAAACTATTGAGCTGTATTCCAGTAGCCTTTTTTTTTTTTAACATGGGCAGGCACCAGGAATCAAACCCAGGTCCTCTGACATGGCAGGTGAGCATTCTTGCCTGCTGAGCCACCGTGGCCCACCCCAGTAGCTTTGATTCTTGAAGACAATTGTATAAAGATAAAACTTTTACGGTGTGACTGTGTGATTGTGAAAACCTTGCGTCTGTTGCTTCTTTTAGCCACGGTATGGAGACATGAGTGAAAAAATATGGATAAAGATAAATAAATAATAGGGGGGACAAAGGGTAAAATAAATTTGGCAGATGGAAATATTAGTCGTCAATGAAAAAGAGGAGTGTGGAGTATGGTATGTATGAGTTTTTTCTTATTATTTCTTTCTGTGGAGTGATGCAAATGTTCTAAAAAATGATCATGGTGATGAATACACAGCTATGTGATGACATCGTGAGCCACTGATTGTTACCATGTATGGAATGTATGTGTGTGAAGATTTACCAATACAAATATTTTTTAAAAATTTCCCTACATGATTTTTAACATCCACTTGAGGACTAGTGCTCTATCACTTGCAGTAAATCCATTATGCAACTAAAAATGAATTTGTGTGATTTTTGCAAAGATTGTGGGTAAGGAAGAAGTTCTGGATCTGATCCAAAAAAAGAGATGAAACTTTGATTTTATTACCCTTGAGAGACCCAAGCAAAGCTGCCTGGGAAGATCAAGGAATGCCAGAACATTAGAACAAGCTTGCTTCTGCTCTTTCCTCACAACTCTGACCAGTGAAAAAGCCCTGGCTACCCCAGGCTATTCCCAGATGCCATATCACTCAGGGTACAGGGTTGTCCAATTTCAGCCACAGCCTTAGGACAGCAGTTCCTCTGGGCCACACGTTGCTTACACGGCATTCCAGAAACAGTGATCAAGAACATGGATTTGGGGGAAATAATTCCATAAAGGTAGCTTAAGGAAAAACATAAAAAATCAGAGTAAATGAATGGACTCAAAGATGAATATACAGATCAAGAATTTATTTTGGCATTCATAAAAATGAAGAAATAAAGGCCAGTATAAAATCATAAGGGAATGAAAATAGCTCATACTAAAATCTACCACCTGGTAGAAAGCTGAAAACATGGTAGACCGTCTTTTCATTTGTTATGGTTGATGAATTGAGTGAGGTCTATTTTGAGATTTGATCAGTTTTTAGTAAAGTTTGAATGCTTTCATTCTTTTCCTTTCATATCTACTTCACATTCACTGTGGAACAAGTATTCAACTTAACTTCTTTGAGTTAAGACTTTAACCCAAAGTTAAAAGTGGGATTTTTAAAAAGTGGGATTTCTGACCTTGACAGCAAAAATGGTATCGTATTTTCCTTTATAAAGGATAAATGTGAAGAGAAACTTCATTTTCAGAACTTAAACCCAAATTGACCTTTAATTTATAAGCGCTGAAAAGCTGCTTCTCTAATCTTTCCGGCAGCATCAGGGCTGCTGTTTTGTACAACTCCAGGGGGCGCCTCACATATCAGAGTCTCTATGCGTGGCCCCTCCAGTGGCCCAGAGCCACGTGCCGGACAAGACAGGCCTGGGCAGCATGGTTCCCAAGCAACATTCTAAAAGGAACGCCAGGAAACACGAACAACTAAAATTTGTCATGGTGTCCGTTACTATAGGTAATTGATGAAAATATTTAGTATATAGTAAATAGTATTTTTAGCTTTTCTCTTTGCGTACCAGCAGTAGAGAAGGTACTCCCAAACACTCGTGTGGTGACACCCACCTATACATCTCTGCACTGCCAGTACTGCCCAGTCTTCAGGAGAGGCTTAGTGCCTGTCCCCTGCCCAGTCTTCAGGAGAGGCTTAGTGCCTGTCCCCTTTCCCACTCCTGTGACTGTGCATCCAAGATCATTGGGTGGGGAACTGTTTTCTCTCCGAGAGCCACGAGTCCAAAGTGAGTGGGAAAGTAACTAACAGCCACACCAGGAAATAAAAAGGTAATTTGCTTTCTTTAGGAGCAATATAAAACAACCTTATTGCCTGCTTTTGAAATCAAATATATTTTTAAAGTATTTTTTTATTTCAGATTATGCCAGTTAAAAGAGGGAATGCTAGGAGATGGTAGAGGAGACAGGGAAACAAAGCGAAGATGATGGAGAAAAAATTATGGACATAAAAGACGAGGAAAGAGTTAAATATAGGAAAGGCACATAACATGGATGAAAACGGGACAATGAGAGAAAACGAACAAGAGACTAGGCTTCAAATGATTGCTCTGTTTCTGTACAGTCTGTATGCATTAACACACAGTTAACATATGCACAGCAATCATTCATTGAACACCTACTCTGTGCTTGGGCATGGGTAGATTCAAACTTGCATAGGACATGGTCCCTGCCATCAAGAGGTTTGATTTCAAAGGGCATAAAGCATACAAATAGCTAACTTTGCATGACAGTGCTGCATTGCAGATGGAGCAGGGACCCTGCCTGTCTACTTTTCTAGATCCCAGTCACAACAGAGCCTGGTACCCAGTAGGTGTTCACTAAATGTTTCTTGGATGCACGAAATGCTAAACTATGATACAAGTGTTATAAGCCTATGGGAGAGGGAAGGACCATTTCAGGCTAGATTTGGGATCGTCAGGAAAGATTTCCTAAAAATCAGAGTTTGAAGGGCAGGTGGAGTTTTCATAAGTGAAGTTGTGGGGCAAGACATTTTAGACCAAGGGCACAGTGTGAAGCTGTGGGATCTGTGTAGGTTTAGGGTCTGGAAAATGTCAGGTTATCTGAATGTAGGGTTTATATTAGGAAGACGATAAAGCTGAGGGAGATTAATGTCAGATTGTCTTGGTGCTTCAAAGTTTGCAAGCAGTTTAATTTTAATTCTTTGGGAAAGAGATGGATCAGAGTTAACATTTGAAAAAGTTGATTTGATAACTGCATTCACAAATTTCTGGCCTGAAGAGCCTAAAGCAC
This sequence comes from Myrmecophaga tridactyla, assembly GCA_004026745.1. NCBI lineage: Eukaryota > Metazoa > Chordata > Mammalia > Pilosa > Myrmecophagidae > Myrmecophaga > Myrmecophaga tridactyla. The sequence continues at coordinate 35,121 of PVIY010019944.1, forward strand.
AGTTCCTGAATGCATAATCTGCCACTCCATTTTAGGCCCAATCACCCAGAGTGCTGCTCAGAATGCAGATGTATGGGCCCCACAAATGTGTATTTCCTAGGTCTTGAGGTCCAGGATCTGCATTTAAATAAGCTGCCCACATAATTTTTCATGTACATTAGAGCTAGGTAAAACTGGCTTAGAAACTAGAGGTGTATTAGTTATCTATGCTGTGTAACAAATTATCCCAAACTTAGTGTCATAATACAACAAATAATTATCTGAAAAAAAATTATCTCACAGCTTGTAGGTCAAGAATTGGACAGTGGATTGTTAAGTGGTTCGAACTCAGGGTCTCTCATGAATTTGCAATCAAGCCATGAGCTGATGCTACAGTCACCTGAAAGCTGGACTGGGACTGCAAGAGCCTCTTCCAAAGGCTGTAGGCAGGAGTCTTCCGTCCCTCTCCATGTGGACCTCCCCAGAGGGTTGTTCATGAGATGGCAGCTGGCTTCCCACAGAGCAATGCTGAGAGAGTCACTTATAATCTACGTCAGAAGTGACATACCATCACTTCTGCCATGTTCTATTGGTCACCACAGACCAACTCTGGTACAATGTGGGCAGAAACTATAGGAGGTAGGGACCTTCTGGCTAACTTGGAGCCTGGCTACCAAAAAAAGAGGCAAAATCCATAGCCTAGGTGTGAGGCAATAGGAACTTGAAATTATAGTATGTGGTATGGAATAAAATGAATTACATGTATTATTTCAATTAATGCTCATAACAACTTAATGAGAAAGGTACTGCAATTATTCAATGGGGAAAGTGAGGCACAGATTTGTTATGACAAAGGGAGAGAGTTATTATACAGATGAACTTCTCTGGACACCTAGGGAGATTAAAGTGTGGAGGAAGGGAATTGGCTGTTACCGATGTCCTATGGAATTTATCCTGGCTAATGAAGTCCGTTAACTGTTCAATACATCAAGTTTTAGGATTTATTTTCAGACGGCCACAACAGCTAACCAGGGGCAAATCACATTTCAACCTAAAGCACTCCACAGGTCATTCATTTAATAAACAATGGGAACCAGATCTCAGACCAGAAATTCTCCCCTGACAGGATCCCTGCAATGGCCTCCTAAATAGTTGGGTCCTGTTTGCTGACTTTGCCCAGGATTTGATCTCTGCCCCAAGGCTCTTCTAACTTTTGCAGTCTGGAGAGGCTAGGAATTAGAAAGTTATTTTTAAATCCTGCAAATCTGGCTCACGAATATATCTGGTAGGCTGTGTAGACCAGCAGCTGTGAACACTCCCTGTTTATTACATTTCTTCCCAGCACAGTTGCAAGCTGAGGTTCGTCAAAGCAGGCTGTTTTCTCCACACATTTTGAATGTTGCTCTACAATGGAAAATGCCCTCCAAACTTTCCATTCTGCTTTTGCTGAACTTTCCTCCGAGGTTTCCTCTTCTGTAGTCAGTCAGCACCTCCTTAATATTCTCACGCACCACCCTAACCTGTTCTTGCTGAGAGTCAAAAGATTTCATGACCTTCTTTCTTTTCTCCAGTTTTGTTTCAACTCCCTTTGTCTTTTCTCAGCGTCCCTCCTTTTGCTTTGTCCTCCTTGAGCTTTTCCTACTCAACCACACCTATAATTACAAGTGCCCAAGAGTTTGATCATTTACTTAATGTCAACAACAACACAAGTAAGCTCCGCAGATGCAGGAGCGGAATCCGAGAGGGTGAGCCGACCGGGCAGGTGGGACCGGGCCAGCGTACCTGAGGCCTCCACCACCCCCCACCCCCCATCTTGCCAGAAACTCCGTTCTGCATTGGCCAGACCTGCCGACATTAATACGTTCCGAAGGACCCGGAGAGATGCAAGACGCCACAGACTGCAGACGTCATTCCCGAATTAACCAAGAGTGGAGAGTGGAGGGGGAGATGGCCCTGTCGCCCACCATCCCTCGCCCCGCCCCCCGGCCCCCGCTCCCAAGGACCAAAGAACCTCGGGGTCAGCGCGCCGGACAAGCCGGCCTGAGATGCAGCGGGCAGCCAAGCCTGCCCGGCACTGGTGCCTCTCCAGGCGCCCGGGTGGGGCCGCGAGCGCCCAGTCAGGCCCCGGGCATGCGGGCCGCGGGTGGGGCGGGGCGGGCGGGCGGGTCAGGGCTGAGGGCCGCCGTCTGCCAACAAGTTGGCCTGAGTGTTTGTCCAGCCAGTCTGTGCCGCTCGCAGGCGCCTCTGCCTCCTTCTCCCTCGCTTCCCCAACAATTTCTGGCGGCCCAACTGGACCGGGCTGGCGCTCGGGTCACCCTGCCCAGGCGAGCTGCGGGCACTAAACAGGTAAGGGCTGGGGTGGGGTTAAGAGAAGGGTGCGTGGGGCTGGGTGGGGGGTGTCCCCCGGGGGGGGAAGAGTGGTAGGTGCAGGGGACTGAAGGGAGGCGGGGCGGCAGAGGGAGGGCCGGCCTGGCGAGGCCTCGGGCCCCGGCGCCGCGCGCCCCTCCCCGGCCCAGCCCCCCCCTCCCGCCCCGTCCCGCCCCGGGCAGGCTCAGGTGTGGGGTTGAGCCGGGCGAGCGCGGCCGCGACGGGCGACCGGTGTCCGATGTCGGGTGTCCGATGTCTGGAGCAGGCGGCCGGGTGAGCGGCGCCCCTGAGGCCCGGGGGCTTGTGGTCCCGGGGCGCAGCCTGGAGAGGGAGGCCTTCGGGGGAAGCTCTGGGGAGCCCGGCGGGGGATGTGCGCGCCGGAGGAGGTGGGGCGGCCTGGGGCTTGGCTGCGTAGGAGGGTCTTGTGCTCTGCAGCTTCCAGACACAGTTCTGGGGCGGCAGCCGGGCCTCCGCCACCTCCCCCAGCCCCTGCGCGCTGCGGGCCACCCGCGCGCCCCAGCCCGCCGACCTGGCGGCGCCCACCCCCGCGGCCGTGCGGGCCAGTAGCCGCCGCACACGGGCGCGCGCATCCTCCGTGCGGGTAGTGCCGGGTGGACTTCCTTCCCGAGGAGGTGTTCTAGAAGAGTCCCGGGGAGGTGGTTTTAGCCGGCGCCGCACCCCCGCGGTGGCCTCCCCGCACGCAGGTGCGCCTCCACGTGGGGTGGGGCGAGGCGCGCCCTGGCGCTGCGGGTCCCCGCGGCCGCCGCCCTCGGGTCGCCGAGCTCAGCCGGGCCGCGCGGGAGGCAGACCCAGGCGGTGGCCCGGGTGTACCCCACGGTGACCTTCCTCACCTAAGTGGGCACCACACCCCGTCCTGCCCGCAGGACTCACGCGGGCGCCGGAATGGGGGCGGGAGACGCAGTGAGCGGTCAGAATTTGTAAGTTTGCTCAGAGTTGTCTTTCCCTGCCAGGAGGAGAAGCAAGCGCTGCGCCTCTTTCCAAACCGAGGTTCTCTTCATCTCACAAAAGGCTTTTATTTGATTTAAGAGAAACAACGGCTTGTTTAACAGAAACAACGACTTGGACGAATATGATCGTTTGTAAAAAGTGAATAAAAAGTGGAAGATATAATGTGGGCACTGATTTGGCATGACTGGAATTCGTTCCATAAATCTTGTGTTACAGTAAATTTAAATTTCTGAAGAATGGTGAATGTTTATAAAACAACTTACCAAATTACTGTCACCTCTGGTAATTAATTTTGTTCTCAGAATGAGTCCTTTTGCAGGATAGAGAAGTGACGATTGTATTCAAAGAATTAGAGTTCAAAACTATATTCTTAACATGAAACCTTTACTGTCCATGTCACAGTATTTATTTGAAGTACCTCGGTCCCTTTGGGTGGGGGGAGCTCAGTTATTAAAATTTAAAAAAATTACAGAACAGTGGCTGTGGAAGGGGGGGCATTGTGGAGAACTTAAAGGATCCTATGTCTCCTTAGAAGTTGGTTTTGGGGATAAATTGCAGGGTTGGGTTTGCTGCTTATCCTTTCTCTTGAGCAAAATGCTATACCAGAAGAAAACCAAGTTAATTAACTAAACTTTAAATGTTTTGGATCTTGACTAGCTGGAAGTTGCTGCATTTAATGTCTTAGGGATTAGATAACTTCGGTTAAATAACTTTGAATCGGTATCAGCAATGATTGTTGTCCGGGAGTGAAAGTAGAAAAACCCCTGCTGAGTTAATTTCCTCATTTCCATTTTCTCTACCCTGGCTCCACTTGCCTCCATAGCTTCAAACTATATTGTATCACGGAGTCCACGAATTGTGTAGATCCACAGCATGAACTGGCTGTCATTTCACAGATGAGAAAACCGAGGCCCCCGGAAGTGAAGTGTGGGCTCAGTCACACTGTTCATTAGAGGTGGAGCCGGGTCCCAGGCCCCTGCTTGTTGTCCTTATCAGCACACTGTGCCCTGGTTATTTTCCTTCCGGGCAGCATGAACGCCTGGGGGAGAAAGAGTGAATCTCTACAGGTGAACCAGCAGCGGCAGAGGCATGCAATACCGTTCAGCACCCTGAAGCCACACACTTGGTCAGCTGCGTCCCCAGGGATTCTCTGAGGACCTGATAAAGCCAGTGTCTTCCCTTTAAGATCTGCTGGTTAACTTTAATGCCAGAAGTGCGTGCTTGGTACAGAGCTTCATAAAAAAGCTTGAGCCTTTCGTCACAGCAGTGGGGTAGGACCCATCCCATACGTGAGAGGCCTACTGTGTGCTGCCCTTGACGGCGGTGTGGGATGGGGAAATGCGGAGATTTTCTGTGCCTGTGACAAAGCTGGCAGACAGCATACACGCCTGGGCCAGCATGACAGTTCCTTGCTGTCCTTTCTGGGGAAGGGTGATTTCAATACCGGCCCCCACTACAAGCGTATGTACGGCCCATCACGATGAGGCTTTGCGCTCCGAGTCCCGTGCCTTCGTTCAGTTTAGCATTTCTGTTGCCGCAGAAGTCTCTGGTCTTCGTTCTGAAATTCAGACGTGCTGCCATGTGCTGGTGAGGTTTTGATTCGGGCCTCACAAATAAACTCACAAAGAGGCCTCTGTGTAGTAGAGTACACTAGAGCAGACTCTCCGCTTTCCAGCCTCTGTGCCCCATCTCCTTCTTCTGTGAAATGGAGGGATTGATGGACCTGACTCTAAGGGTTATTGTGAGGATTAAATGAGTTGATGCGTGGAAAGTGCTTAAGACAGTGCCTGGCAGGGTAAATGTGAGCTCTTACTGGTCTCGGGGGAGAGGAAGGAGAATGTGAATTTGGCACTTGGAGGCTTTTCATTTTTAGTCTTGACCCACCCCATTGCTGTTGCTAAGGATTTGCCCCATTCAAAATGGGGAACAAACTTGAAGCCTCAAGCCTCACTGAGCTGCTCCTTTTCTGCCATGTTTTCCGTGTGAGTCCATCATTAGTCACGGAGTGTGCCAACATAAGGACATTTACTGGAATGCCAAGGACGCACTGACTTAGGTTTCTTACCACTTTGTCTCAGAGCAGTGGAGTCAAATGTGCTGAGGAACCACGTCGTCTCTAGACAATAGCCTTACCTCAGCCTGGCCTCACGAAGCTTCTCCTTCATGTGGGTTATACTGGCCCCACCTCTTGAGAAACTGTTGGAAACAAAAAGAAAAGCAAAGCATTACACCTCACTGCAATGTGGCTGCTACCTCAAAGCACAATACAGAGTTAGCCAGGGAGCATAGGAAGTGGGGAGCCTTTCAGAGCTGGAGTCAGTGATGTGCTTTTGATTATTTGTAAGTTTTCTCTTAATGTTTGGTTCCACTCCAGCTCCTGTGGTTGAACACTGTGGGAGATTATAGGTTTTGGAGTTTGCGAGAATAGTTTTAGCCACAATAAAGGCCCCTACCACCCGATGAGTAGTTGGTGAATTTACATGCTGTGTTTGCAGAGCATTTTGTGGGACCCAGGCTGTCTGGGCGTGCGTGTCTGAAGAGGCTGGGTGTATGCCGAGAAACAACTTTGCAAAGGAAGAGGAGGGTCAGTGGAAGCTGGGGGGATGCCTGGATGGCGAAGGGAGCATTGCAGACCTAGCTTAACAATGGCAAAGTGAAAGAAGTAAGAGCAGCCAAAGCTATTGTGGCCGTGGTGTGACTAGTCTGAAATTTGAGCGTTTGAACTGAGTGTGGAGAAACTAGATATATGAGAGGGGCATGCTAGAGGGTGAGATTATTGAGGCATAGTAGGCACCAAATTATTAGTCAGCTTCTTCCAACATTGGTGTTCCTGAAAAGATACAGCATATATATATTTAAATATCTTACTGTATTTGAAGCAAATTCAGAGTATTTTTTTTCAAATTGGAAATCTATATCTAATTTCTTTCTTAATACAAAAATATGCAGGTTTGCTATTTAAAAAACCAACTAAATTGAAATGTATAAATTCAGATGAAATATCCATGGAAATGACTACCCTGGACAGAACTGTTAAATCATTTGTGCATATGCAAGTTCATAGCTTATTATTATTATTATTATTTTGCATGGGCAGGCACCGGGAATCAAATCCGGGTTTCCGACATGGCAGGTGAGAACTCGGCCTGCTGAGCCACTGTGGCCCACCCCTTGGCTTCTTTTTAAAGGAGCCCTCTAATAATTTCTTTTTAAAGCATGACACTTTTGTAATGGACCTGGTCACTTCTTTGTTCCCTCAGTTCATCTGTTGCATAAGTTTGGATTTTATTAAATTAGGTTATCTGGAAGAGGTAGGCCTAACACCTGGTGACCTTCCAGAATGTGAGTGAATGTTCTCGCCGGCAGCCACACTGTTTACATGGTCCTAGTAGGTTGACTGGAAATTACACGGTCCTTTTGTGAAGATGAAAGTATGTACTTGTGTTTAAGTGCTACTTTTAAGTAGAAAATGCAAAAATGGCGTTGCAGCTTAATTTTTATTTCTTTTCTCTTTCTCATGCAGGGCTTTGATTTGGTTTGCTTTGGGATGGATAGCTCTGTGAAATCTCAGAAATAATAGCTTCTTTTGAAATAGTGTTTGGAGAGAGCCTTAGAATTTCTTTTTCTGACTTTTTTTGTTCTTTCCTCCAGCCATATAGTTGTGGTTTGTTAGGCTCTGAGGTAATATGTTTGCTTAGTTGGGAGAAGGCCAAATGCTGTTAATTTTTTTTTTTTTTTTGCTTGTTTCCCTGAGATTGACCTGTATAAATTTAGAGTTTGTTTTGTTTCTATGATAAACTATCTTTGGAAATTACAGGACAGAGGTTACACAAACTCTTAACAAAGCATACCTCAGCTTTTCCTCCTCTCTTTTCCCCTGAAATGAAAAAGTGATACTGCATTTCCTCTAAGCTGGATTCTCCTTATAAACATGTCCTTGCCCTGCTTCTGCACCTTTTAATGTGCCTGCTTTTTGTCTGTTGCTCTCTGTAGGTTTGGTGAATGGCACTTTGAAAGGACCTTTGATGCTAGATCCCAGAAGCTGCTGTGCGGAAAGAGTAGGTCAGTGTTGCGGGGCTGTGTGAGTCTCTGCGAGGGTTTGTGGGTACACCCAGGTACCAGCCCAGGTAGAGGCACACCTGGAAGCCATTTTCAGGACCTTTTGCCACAGGTGTAAAAGACTCCAGAACTACGAAGATGCTGAAACAGATACTATCAGAGATGTATATAGATCCAGATCTACTGGCAGAGCTCAGCGAAGAGCAGAAACAGATCCTGTTCTTCAAGATGAGGGAGGAACAGATCCGACGATGGAAAGAAAGAGAAGCAGCAATGGAAAAAAGGGAGTCCCTGCCAGTGAAACCCAGACCAAAAAAAGGTAAACTTAGCCTTGACTCTGCTGTGAATGTGTTAGTGGAGGAGCTGCTGGCTCGTTTTAACATTTCACACTAGTCACAGGCAAGCCAGGTGTGAATTCCAATTTGGTTTATGGGTCTTGAATGTTATTGAGATTCTGATAGTGCAATTTATCAACTTGAAGTCCACACACACACAGACACAGCAATTACCATGGAGTTGTATAGAATTAAGTAAGTCTCTTAGTTGAAATCAGACCTTCCTTAAGGTGATTTAAAAAGTCGCCTTCTGGGTGCATGGGTTTGGATTTATAGCAGGTCCGTGTTCCTGGGCTTCTCATAGTGTCCCATGCCACAGCAAGCCACAGCCCAGAACCATTGCCTGGCCTTGACCTAGACTTTGGCACGGAAGTGGGTTGCACAGTGAAAAAAAAAGTCACTATGGGGTTTGCTTCGAAGGGTATTAAGGAAGATTTTTATCCCACTCGTCACAAATGCCTGCTGTTGTACTACCAGCAGGTAGAGTTTTTTTTTTTATCAGCATCTTCATAGCAACAATGTCAGCATTTCTTAGGCCTCAGGAAATTTTTGAGTTATCCTTTTTTAGGGAAATCCCTCTTAAAATGCAAATACTGCTAGATAGGAAAAAAATATCTTAATACCAGTCTCTTAGTTTGAACCAGTTTTTTAGGTGTACTTCTTCACAACTGAAGGAATTCCTGGTAGTTTGAGAGGACCCTTTGAAACCATGGTACATCAGTCCTTAGACATGGACATGCAGCCACATAGAGAAATACATGCGCCCCCACCCCCACCCCCTGAATCTCCACACATTCTGTCAGGGTTGGATACTTAAGTGGTTAAAGAAGAGCACAGGTTTCAAGGTCGCTCATATGGGACTTCAAGACCAGTTTCTTCTTGTTTTTCATTAAACCAGGAAAAATAAATTTGATAAAATCATTCAGGGTTGCAAAGATTGAAAAAAGTGAATCTTACTTGCATGCTTGGTATAGACACAAACCAAAAAAGGAAGTTAATTTCCTTATACTATCATTTTAGTAAAAGGAAAATTCAGTTAATAAATGACAGGGAAATAAATACCTGTATCTCATTTTTTATTGTTGTTCTTGCTGATTATCAGTAACAGCTATTTGTTAAGTACTTGCTGTGTCAGATGCTCTGCAAAGCAGTTGTACATACGTTATGCCTGATACAAAAGTTCTGCAGTGTCAGCATTATTTATCCTTTTTTTTTACAGATGAAGAAACTTAGGCTCATGAAGCAATTATGTAGTATATGCAAGGTCACACTGCTAATATGTGCTCAGATCTGTTGGATTTCACATTATTCTACACTATCCAAAATGAAATTTTCCCTTAGATAAGTAACATGTCCAAACTGAAACACAGGTCCTTCATCTTTCTGAACTGGTTTGTGCATCTCTTTGCATTAGTCAGAGTTTATCACATGAAACTGGGCTGCTTCTGGTGGCCGTTTTCATTGGGAACATAAACTGTCGGTGTGGTGAAATGACTCTGGAGACTGTTGCTCGCTGAAGGATGCTTACACCTGATGGTTCTGGCCCCGACTCTGTTAAACTTCGGGCTTCTTGTGTTTGCTGAATTGGTCTCCTTGTATTGATTCAGACAAGAATATAATTTCAGTTTCTTTACTCAAAAACTCCCTTTCCAGTTTTGAATCTACCTTTCAGAAAACTTGTATTACTCTATTAGTTAAATAATCATAGAAAGAATATGTTAATATGCATGCTGAAAATTCTATCAATAATTCATGACAGAGGTTTATTACCTCCTTAAATTCAACACTTGGAAAAATACGGTTTGTACTGGATTAATTTCTCTTCTGAATACAGAAAAAAATGCTTGAGAGTCTTTCTCCCACTTCCCCTGAAAAAATTGCTTTTCTCTGTCTTTCATCCTGGTCTGTCTTCGAAGATAAAACCGCCATAGTATAAGGTATTGGTTATAATGACTGTTTCTAACCAGAAGTGCTCACTGTGCTGCAGACCTACTAAGCCTCCAGCTCTTACTTGTGCCCTCAGTGTGTGCCTATTTTCCTTTAGGCCTGCACTCCTTGCCACCCCCCCCACCCCCACCCCCACCCCC